>PVLA01011854.1:0-49297 GCA_004027455.1 Hydrochoerus hydrochaeris | reverse complement strand
GCAGGGGGTGGGAAGAGGGGTACGCTTATGGTGAGGCGGAGGCCGGGGTTCATGCCACCTTCTCTGCACCCACAAAGCACTGTTTTAAGAAGCCCACAACAAAGGAGGAAAATAGAGTCCAAGAGAAGCTCCCTGTCACCGGCTGGCAGGAGAAGGTGGCGGACCTTTCCCCAGGTTGGCCAGGCCCAGGGTCCAAGCTTTGCCAGCTCGCTTCTGCCACCACCATGGACAGTATCCAAAGCCAGCCAGCAAGTGCTCGCAAAGGGGTTCCCTCTTCTCTGTCGGCCTTGTCCCCCTTCCGCCCAGCCAACTGCTCTCCCTGGAAGTCTTTCTCCAGCTTTCTCCAGAAGCTGCCATCTGTCTTTGTTCCCATGTAACCCTGTCTCACAGGGCAGTGGAAAGGGCATGCGAGAAGCCACCAAGGCCTGGCTATCAGCTCTGCTCCTTGCTAGCTCCGTGGTCTCCCTAGACTCCAGAGGCCTCCCCCCACCGCTCTCCCCTCTAGGGTGGTTCTTCATGAGGTTAAATTGGCATAAATTTTTAGGGCAACCACCTCTGAAGCTTGCCTAGTGTCCCCAGAAGTGTCGGGCTCCTGGGGAGTTAGGGGAGGGGACATGCTGCATAAAGCTTCTCCCACAGTGCACAGGAAAGGGATAAACAGCCCATCGGACATGGCTCCCTTCAAAGATCATTTCCTGAGCATCTTCTCTGTGTCAGGCTTTGTGTCATTCTAAAGATGTAGAAAAGTGATATCAGACCCTGCTGTCAGGGGGACCTTCTAGTCCAGCTGGGGGGCAAAGACAGTGAGTGAGCGGTAGGATGTCCTTGTCTTCCTACCTGCACTGGCCATTTGGTCTTTGAAAGGATATGCCTGTTCTTACCACAGGGGCTTTGTACATTCTGTCCCTTTGGATTCATCCCTCCAACTCATCCATTAGTTCTGATCCTTGGGGAGGCCTTTTCTGACTTCCTTCTTTATTTCCTGACCTTCTCCTTTAGCTTAAGTTCCCAGTATAGATTCTCACAGCACCACTAAACCAGTAAACATTGCTTACTTAAGTTACAATAAGCAGTTTCTTGTGCATGTGCTTATTTCACATCTTAGTGAGTAGATTTCTTGAAGACAGGGACTCTGGGTGTATAAGCTGCTGTTGTTGCTGGTCCCACCATGAGGATACCAGGGCTGTGCTCAGGCCCTGTCACATAGTGCATGCTTCATTAATAATGGCTGAAAGAATAAGGCAGGAGCAATTCTTCCCTGATCTGCTCAACCCGGCTGGATTGGGGGAGGGGGCACCAAAAAGCACTCACAACTGGATATCTAGGAAGATCCGCTTCTCTTCCCCTACGTGGATCTTCCAGACACAGTCTTCACCTTCCACATAGGGCTCTGGCCAGTTTGGGGACAGCACCACCCCTGCCACAGCAGACAGCTCCCCACCACACATGGCTGGAAGAGACAGACATATAGACAGACTTTATTTTTAAGGAAGCAAAGAAGCCACAGCGCTTGGGGGAGTAGGGTGAGTCAGGGTGTGGACCTCTCCTGTCACGCTCAGGTTCCTTTACACCCATCTATCAGTGCCATGGGTCAGGTGACAGATGGCCAGCTGGCCCCTGCTTGCTCTTGGGCTAAGAGCGGGGATGCTTTCAGAACTGTGGACAGAGCCCAGAGGGCTGAGCCGGTCCTGCAGCCAGGCCTCGGCAGGCTCCAGCTGACTCCAGATGGTGCCTCCTGTCAGGGGCCTCGGGTGCAGTCTCGCCTGTGCCACCAGCAGGCTCGGCGACAAGATGCAAAGCTTCTTGGAGTGTCAGCTTACTTCCTCCATATCACAGGGAACTACCATGGCTGTCAGCATGAGGCCTGACTATGCTCAGGCCTGAGCTTGCAGCATCACGCCTGGCACATGGCGAGTGCTCACTGGTCCAGGTAACTTCACCGTGAAAGGTTTCAGCTCTGGGAAGGAAACAGAGATGCGGCCGCGTCTGGGGTTCTTTAAATTTCACTCTGTGTTTATCACTTTGGAAAGCTCTCAACGCGGCTGAGGCCAAAGAACCAATAAATTCTGCTTTGTTAAACCAGCAAATTTAATACAGGGATCATTTCCTCATCATGGCAAGAGTACAATTTCACTCCAACACCAACGAGGCTGCCAGGGACCAGGGCACCCTGAGTGACTCCACCTGCTGCTGGGATCGCCAGCCTGGGCTGGCTTAGCAGCCTTGGGATGGATGGGGCTGGAGGAGGGCAGACCCTGGGAGTCCATGCAGATGAGGGTTCTTCCCAGCCTGTGGGGTACAGACAGGCTCAAAGCACAGGCCTCTGACAACAGCGAGACCCAGGTTCCATTCCCCTCTCTATCAGTCACCCTGTGTGCTCTTAGGAATGTCACTTCCCATTGTTTTTATCTGCACACAGGGTTAATAACATCTATGTCATAGAAGCAGTGAGGCTGAAGCCAGCCAGTGAGCACACAGCCCTTGGCAGCGGGCCCATCACAGCATTATCACATACTTATTTACATCTATTATTAGCCCATTAATGAGATAGAGTCAGGGCTGTCTTGTGCTCTGGGGTGAGTTGTACACTGCACAAAGGTGTACAGCAGGGAGCATATTTAAGAGCGGTCATCCCTGGAGGGATCTGCTCTAGACCAGTGCCCTGGAAGAAGGGGTACCTTTTAAAATTTATCCATTCTGTGCCTTCCCCAAGGACCAGCAGCAACCCAGACCCACAGGATGGCCATGTGCACTACAACCCCACTTTTAGGCCAAGACCCCCCCTCTCACTGAAGGAGGTGGGGTCCGGGGGCACCCACTCACCTCTGCAGAGAGGCTCCGTGTCATTCCAGTATGGGTCACGCACATTGACACACTCGATGATGGCAGGGCCCTGGTCCAGGGAGTGTCCGGGGTCACAGGTGAACTCTACTACAGTCCCGATGTTGTAGGTTGGGTCAGACGTGGTAAAATTCCCATTCTGGATATAGGGCTCATAGCAGTGGCCCTTCTCAAAAGCTGCATGGGGACACAAAAGGGACAGCAGCCAGGATGAGTCCCTTGTTCTGCCTTTAGAAGGTGAGTCCCCTCCCACTGTTTAGAAAACCTCCAAGGAGCAGGGCGTGGTGGTGCATGCCTTTAATTCCATTGCTTTTGGAGGCTGAGCCAGGAGAATGGGAAGTCTGAGCCCAGTCTGGGAAATTTACTAATTTAGTGAGACCCTATTTCAAAATAAAATAATAAGGTGGGGGGATGTTGCTCAGTACAAAGGGAGGGAGAGAGGGAAAAGCTCCAGGGAAAACGAGGGTCTCAGCTGTGTTCTGGTTCCCACTGACCAGTGAGAGCCTGCCCTCAGCCTTGCGCCTGGATTTTTGGAATCTCTCTGCTTCCCTGTGTGAAGAGCTGGTGTCCTCCCCATGGCCCATCACTCGCCATGGAAGCTGACAGAGACCGTCTTTTCCCGGGGAGCTGAGACCGAAAGCGCCCAGGGTGCATGAAACATGGAGCAACCTTTTCCTGGGTCCAGTAACTGCCTGGAGGAGGGGTTGGCTGGGCTCTCAGAGGCCCACTGGGCAGGATGGGGCAGAGCGGGAGGAACCATGTAGGCTGCCCAGAAATCTCAGGCTTATTCTGACTGACTGGCCCCAGTACCTCATCTAAAACCAGACCTAATAATGGCTCTAATAATTTAGTGTGGCAAGGGCTGCAGAAAACATACAAGAGTCAGGCATGCTGGGTGGTGCATGCCTGTTAATTCCTGCTACTCAGGAGGCTGAGGCAGGAGGATCACAGATTTGAGGCATAGGGAACTTAGTGACGAGGCGTCTCAAAATAAAATGAAAATAAATGAACAAAAGAATCCTGGTGGTGTAGCTCAACATGTGGGTCTCACACACACAGACACACACACAGACACACACACACATGCTCCCATGCATGCACACAGCCTGGATGTATATGTGATCAGCATTGCTTTGATAAAACTGAAAGTCCTTCCTTGGAAACTGAGGAATCAATCCACCTGCCAGGGCCCCTCCCTAGCAATACATATTTCTCCTCCCCAGCGCCCCCTCGGCCCTGACTCCCAGCTCCCATGACCCTCACCCTCGAAGCGGATGTTGAAGGCTGAGGCCACTTGGCCCTGGTCCGACGTGAACTCAATGCAGATGCTGTTGCTGTCACTCAGCAGCCCTTCGAAGGGGACGCTCTCGGCCTGCAGGGAGTCGTACAGGAGGGCGGACTTGTTGGTTTGCCCACTGTACACCACCATCCTGCAGGGAGAGAGGAGAGGGGGTCACTGAGCAGGGGGCCTGGGTCACTGGCTGTGGAGGGCTGTGCCACGCCGCCATGCTGGTCCCAATCCCAGGTTCAAGCCCTGCCTGGGCCTTTTTTTGCCAGCACTGGCTGCTTCCCCCAGTCAAACCTCTTTCCTCCTTTGCAAAATAGGTTCATGCTTGCCCTAGATTCTCATTCTCTCTCTCTCTCTCTCTCTCTCTCTCTCTCTCTCTCTCCCTCCCTCCCTCCCTCTCCCTCTCCCTCTCTTTTTGGCAGTAGTAGGGTTTGAACCTAGGACCTTTGCACTGAGATATATTGCCAGCCCTTTATTATTTTTTATGTTGAGACAAGGTCTTGTTAAATTGCCCAGGCCAGGCTTGAACATGTGATCTTCCTGTGTCAGCCTCCTGAGTAGCTGGAATTAAAGGAATGCATCACTAGGCTCAGTTTTTCCTGGAAGATTTTTTTTTTTTACAGATGTATTCAGAAGTTGCAAGGAAACTGATGTGTGTGACATAATTAATGAATTAGATGAGTTACCTATTGTTGATTATTATTATTAATTAAGAAGTTGGGATTAATGGACTATGATCATTCTGGGACCATGGCATACACAGTTAGGCAGATCAGAGTTAGTCCCAAGTCTGTAACTTCTGAGCTGCATGCTTACACTTCATCTCTCTGAGCTCTGCTTCTCATCTCTAGGATGGGTACACTCAGAGTGTGGGGTTTAGAGATCACAGTGTGAAGTGTCCCAGGCAGAGCAGGTGTAAGTCCTGTTTATAGAGCATGGGCCTCTGGCCATCCCTGTCTTTGACCCTCATTTCCCAGGACAACTATGCAGGGTGTCAGCAGCCCTCATTTCCGGTCCCCAGCTCCACCAACTGAATTTACACAGCTCTTAAAACATTTCTGGGCCTCAGTTTCCCAGCTGTGAAAGAGGGCTTGTAAAATCTTTCCTTCCTATGTTACAAGTGGGCTTTGACAATATATCAGAATAAAGTGCCCTGGATGTGAAAATGACTTAGAAAAAAACGGTTGGATATTCATTTTTATTGTTATGAAAACTATGTAATACTTGCTCCTTGCTAGCCCAGGCAGTTTAAAAGAAATTATGCAAAAGTGAGGACGCAAACAGCTCACAAATTATGTAAATTTCTTTTATGAAGTTATAAACACACGTTTTTAATCCATTGAGTTTTTTTTTTTTTTTTTTTTACTGCCCACATAAAAAGGGTTTATTCGAAGCTGGCTGGATGAATTTCTAGTGCCATCAGGATGTGTGGATGCTGGAGCACAGTTTGCTCTCTGCCCCAGGCTTGGAGGCTGCCACGCGGGGTGGGGTGGTCAAGTCGGGCCTCCCGCGGGTGGGGAGAGGAGAGGGCACCTCCTGTCCTGAGCCCTGCTGATTCTGCTGTGCACCAGGAATCTTCTCTCAAAACAAAGAAGGCTTCAATAAAGATCGTCAATAAAAACCCTAAGATCTCAAAACCTCTTAGAATGTCTATTCATCTTCTGAAATAGCTTTTTTCCCAGCTATGTTCCCTGGAATGTCTATGATAGCATCAAATCTTGTCTCAAATCCTTGTGTGTTTGTGATAGGTAGGTTTGGGGAATGCTGAGCTAAACAAGAATCTAACTTCTTATTTCCCTGCAGAACTTATCAGTGCCTTTGCTGGCTAATGTGTATCACAGGGATTTCCAAGACACCCTCTGCAGACACAATGGACCAGATAACCCATCCTCTGTACCGCCTGAAATGGAGCAGGACTTCAGAAAGTCCTCAATTTTGGGGGAATCATGTGAAATTCTTCATGTTTTTTTCTTCTACTCCAAATCCTTTCAAAGCTCCCTGTGACCTGTAGATATAACCTGCTACTCTAAGGCCTTCAGGATAGAACCCTCATTTCTCCCTCCAGCTCTATGCCTCTGCTGCACACCCCTAATTGATCTCTTCACGTTTTTCTCGCTCCAGGAGGAAGGGCTGGAGACCCACGGGATATTCTGATGTTACCAAGAAGCCCCATGGGAACCCCTCTTCTGTCAAAAATGCCATGACATAAGCATTACACTCACAGAATGTCAGGTTCCAGAGTTCTAAGGGGCCGGCACCCCGGGAGGGCAGAACCTGGCGATGGTGCCCTCTCCCCAGCCTCTCTCCCCAGCTCTCTGTGCTCTGTGGCTTTCTGCCCACCCATAGTTCCCGAGGGTCTCCAGCCCAGCCAGCCCGGAGGGTGGCAGCAGTGCTGGGGAGCTTGTGAGCCGCCAGCACCTCTGCTCCCCGTGGCAGGTTGGGGCTTGTGGACAGCCAACCAGGCTTCTGCACCCTGCCACAGGACCACTCTCACACCATGCCTCAGGGGCCCCCATGGTCATACCTGCAGTGGTCCCAGCAGCCCCTGCATGCTAACATGTTCTGTGCTCTCTGCTTGCCTTTCCCAACCCTCACCTGTGCCCACGAGGACCCACTCCCAAATCTACTGTCCTTCACGTCCTGGTCACACATCTGCCTCCAGTGGGACCTGACCTAAGTCAGCAAAGCAAAGCAGGGGAGCTCCTGGTTTCCTGTAGTTCACAGAAATGGGGTGGGAAAGTGTTATAGTTCGGGATTCCACGAGTTTTCCACAGGGCCTGCAAATGCGCTCTGGCTTCGGTGCTGTCTGGCAGCGTCTCCCTTCTTCCCTGAGCACCCGCGTCAGCATCCTGTCACGCTGGAGCCAGCCTCCCCTGCTCTGAGCGAGTCTCCTCTGCCTCAGGGCCACACAGGAGCTGGGCACAGGGCAGATGCTCTGCCATCCCTCCCTCCTGGTCCAGTTGCAAAATGTGACACGCGGGACAGAGATGAGGCAGCGGGATGTGGGGGCCTTGGCTCACTCCTGCCTCTTCCTGTCATCTGCTGAGTGCTGGGCAGGTCCTTTTCCTGCTGTGTATGACTTTCCTTATCAGAAATGGGGAAAGTGGACGCTGAAGGACCCCAGGGTCTTAGCCAGCCTCCCCAGCTCCGTCTCTCTTGGAGCCCAGGAGCCAAAGTTTTCACCATCCCAGGACTGCGAATCCCAGGGGACATTCCAATGCTCTGGGAGGGAAAGAGGCTGAGTGGGAGAAGGCTGTACCTGCCAGGGCTGTGCCCGCCAGGCCTGTACCCATAGGGCTTTACCTGTCTTTATCATGCAGTGACAGCTTCTCAAAGTGCAAATGCAGCTTCTGTCCCTCGGGTGCTTCAATGGTCCACACACAGAACTGGCTCCCGTTGCTGTTGCCAGGGTGACTGGGAGAGAGGACCCGGCCGATGGTGGCATTGTGCACTGCTCCTCCACAAGGGGCTGGGTCCAGGAAGTAGGGGCCGGAGGGATGGGGAGGGAGGGAGGGAAGGAGGGAGAAAGCGAGAGATTGATTCATTGTCTCCTGGCCCACCCCGCCTCTAGCTAGGAGGAGACAGAAGGGACCTGGGTGGGAACAGTGGGGAGAAGAGTCTGGAAGGGACTTGTCTTAGGGCAGGAGACCCCATGATGGGCGCCATCCACATGTGCATCACAGTGGGGAGGACTTGAATAAGGACTCGATGGGGCCAGTCCTGACTTTCATTTACAAGGTGGTCATCGAGGACATAAATAGGCACAAATGACGAAATACACGGTTAGGACTCAGAGAGCATGGACACAATTCAGCTTCACTAATGATAAAAAGAAATGCAAATCCATAGCTATATTCTGCTTTTCTCCACCTAGCTGGCCAAGATAAAAAGCAGCAGTAAGATTGAGACGCTACAGGGAAGCGGCCAGTCTTGTTCATGACTCATTAGAATGCATAAGGGCGATTTAGTGAAAAGTCTGGAAAATATGTTTAGAGACTTTGACCTAAATTAGATTTTTGGGAACTTATCCTGTGAAAAGGCTCAGAGATTTGCACACAGATTTATCAATGAAGATATTCATTGCTTCTTTCTAAGAGTTAAACACAAAAAAGTAACACAAATATCTACTCACATATATTTGGTGAAATAACTATACACCACCCATAAACTTATCAAGCGCCATGTTCTCTAAGAATGTTGAGGAATATAAGAAAATGCTCACTATGTATTAAGTGAGAAAAACAAGTTGGAAAATGGGCCATCGCACCGATTTCAGCAAGCTTCTCGCACAGATTGGTTGAGATCATGAATACAAAGCGATTTGCTTCTGTCTTTTACACTTTTGTATTTCTTGAAACAACATTTCTTTACCAGAACCATGTATAACTTTTATCATAAAGAAAATCTAATAAAGAAAATATCAGAAAGTGATTTGTGCTTCAGAAAGAGCCACATGACTCTTGAGGTTCACACATCATCAGGTGGTATTAGGATTCTTAGTTTCAGGAGCGATTTGGTTCCTAGGATGGTGCTTCCTGAGTGGCGCCCGGGAAGCTGTTCTGAGTTTCCAGCCTGGGGAGAGCTGGCGGGGTGCGGTGGGCAGTGTGGCAGGAGGGTGTGGCCTACGGAGGTGATGAGCAGTAACCCCTCCCCCACCAAGAGTCACCTCCACCTTTCAGGAGCTTTAAAGAGCTTGGACATTCTCCCTTCCCAAACCCAGGTCCTGACCAAGCTTCCGCTTCCATTGTCAGAGGAATAGAACGATAAGAAACTTAAGCTGGCACTGCAATTTGGTGTCGGATCGCAGAAAGCCGCAGTTCACAGTGTGCTTGATGCTATGCAGAGCCCTTCTCCTGGCTCCCCGTCAGCTGCCATGGGACTCTCCCCCTCTTCTGCTGCCCCGTTTCTCTTTGGATCTCCTACCATCAACTCCAAACAGAGCATCCATCTTTGCCCGTTTGCTTCCCTGGGCATCTCTCAGTGAAGGGTGAATTTTGCAAGAGCTGGGCCTGGCTGTTGTTGCTGCTGCTGCAGCTGCTGCTGTGATTGTACCCTCAGCACCAGAGGGGTTCTTGGCCCTCAGTATGCACTCAGTGAATATTTGCTGAGCAAACAGCCACTGTTCCTTTTTTAAAGGAAGAAGTTCGGAGACATTAAGCCACTTGCTCAAAAACACACAGCTAGTAAGTGGGGCACCTGGGACCTGACCCAGGATGCTTCACTCCAGCATCTGCGTCTGGAAACTACTACCCGCCTGCCAAGTCATATTCATGATGATATTCCACTATTCCCTAATGGTGCACGGAACACAGTGGGTGACTTATAAATGTCTGCTGAATGGAAAACATGAATATTTTCTTCCTCTTTTGTACCTCTAGCGCCAGCCCAATGTACAATACACAGCAGAATACTCACTGAGTATGTCGAGTGACTGCAGGACTGACTGAGATTTCTAGAAGAGAGGTGGATAGATCTTCTTGCTCTAGACTCTACTATGGCACTCAGCGAAGACATTGCCAAGGAGCGCCATACTTCTTGCAGACTGTGGACAGGGCTTGGAGGAGGGGCATCTTCTCTGCTCCAGGCTCCCTGTCTGGCCTATGTGGATACATTGTCCTCTCAAGTTGGCCAGGCTTAGAGTCAACCCTGGACTGTGGGCCTAGGACAAGTGACCTAGGTTCTCTGAGCCCTAAGTTCACCTCCCATCAAAAGTGCTAATAATGCCACCCTCCCGAAGGGCTGCAGTGTGGAGTGGGTGAAAGAGGAGAGAGCCAGCGAACCTGCCACCCCCTGGTGTCCTGGCAGGAAGGGGTGCTGAAGACCTGGCCAGCACCCCTGTCTGGTGGCTTGGGAGCCGAGGGTGGAGGACACTGTCCCTGGTGGGGCGCGGCGGCCATCTGTCCTCCGCAAGCTGCTCGCCTGCTGCCTCTCAGTCCCGTCTTTGCCTGATTAAGCCAATTGATGGCTCTGTTTGGCTTCGATTTACCAGCCGTGACTCCCCATCCATCTTTCTTAGCACAAATTATGGCTCAATCCCTCTCTGATTTCACACATAGATAAAAATTAACATGCGAGAGGTGTGGAAACCAACTGCCCTGCAGTTTGGATTTTTTTCTTTTGTTTAAAAAAAGAGAAAAAAGTTTCTAAGGGCCTTGGGGAAACAATAGTGCAACAATTACACCTGGTGAGTTAGCATCAGCTCTTGTTTGCTTTTTTGGATTGAACCTGACGATGAATGCCTGGAGGGCAGAGGTTATGCTGTTACTGCCCGATTCCCTTTGTGTCGGGCTCAGAGCCTGGCACACGGTAGGCGCTCAGTTAATACAGCCTCTGTACTTTGCTGGCCGTCGTCAGGCCTTGTGAGAGCCCTTTTACAGCTGAGATGGTCAAGGCTGTGCTGGAGGAGTGAGGGACATCTCTGCTTCCCAAATGACCACGCGCACATGGACCACACGGAGAACGTGCTGCATGGAAGGTTCTGTGGCAGCTGGCATTGCCTGGAGCCCAGCCAGTGCCTTTCTATTCAGCTCAGTGGTCTTTGAGTAGAGAAGGTGGGAGAGGAAAAGCTCAGGGAAGCGCCCGCTCACAGCCTGCTGCTCCTGGCTTGTGATTCCTGTCACACTGCCTCCTCTCCACTCGGAATGAAGCCCCAGCGTCCACTCTCCGGTGACACTGCAGATGTTGTCCTTCCTAACTGATTGCCACAGGTCCTTGCCCACCTCCCACAACCAACTGCCATGCAGAAGCCAGAGCGACCCCTCCTACTCATAAACTCCTGCAGGTGTTGCCCACTTTGTTGGCATGTCTTCAGCCCTTGGCCTTGAGAAACCCATGTGTTGACACTGACCCAGCTTCCTGTCCTGCTATCTTCTCTGTGCTGTAACAAGTTGAGTGTGTGTGTGTGTGTGTGTGTGTGTGCGTGTGCACGTGCATGCACATGTTGCCAAGTTACTAAGTTGCCGAGGCTGGGTTCAAACTTGCAATCCTCCTGCCTCAGCCTCCCACGGTGCTGGGATCACTGGTGTGCACCATGATGTCCAGCCCAGATTGGTCTTTGTTTTACTTTCTTGAACTCTGACTTTCTTCCCACTTTCAGACCTCTCCTTCAGCCCAGTTATCTCCCACTGATATCCTGGCCTTGGGTACAGAGCCCTGCCCTCAGGAACTGCTTCCCAGAACCTAGGTCAGACCTCCATCTCCTCTTCTAGCTGGTGACTTTTCTCCAAGGCAGCATCTGTCGCACTGGTCACCGGTGGCCCTTCAGTCCCTCCTCACTCTGCACCATCATACCCTGTGAGTCTCTCGCCAGCACTCCCTACAGTCTGTGAGCATCACAACTGCTCCTTCACTCCACATTCTGCACCAGACTGCAACCTGCCAAGGCAGGGCCAGACCATGCATGGTGCTTTGGGCATGGCAGGTGCTCGATGGGGGTTTGCCGAGTGATCATATAGACAGAAAGGTTCTGGAGGCAGAAAACCACATTCACCTCCCTTTCTGTCTCTGAAGTCTTGAGTTCTAACTGCAGGCCCAGAAGGTCCATTTCCTTTCACTCCTGGGAACTGAGCTAACAGGTTACCTTTACCAACTCCTAGCTGGTGACTTCAAGGAAGTGACCTGACCACCTGGAATTGCTATGAGCAATTAACTGTGGCCTCTGGCATGGTGCTCACCACACTGGGCCCAAAAACAAAACAAAACAAAACAAAATCACAAAAAGACAGCAGGTACACCCAAAGCACAAGCAACAAAGGACACAACAGGTAAATTAGATTTAATCAGTGTTAAAGATGCTTTTGCATCAAATGATGCTGTCAAGAAGTGAAAAACCCAGAATGGAAGAAAACATTTGTAAGCCCTGGATCTGATAAGGATTTACTCTCCACAATATAGAAAGAGCTTCTACAACCTAACAACAAAAAACAAACAGCCCAATTAAACAAGGGCAGAGGACCTTAACAGACATTTCTTGAAAGAAGACACACAAATGGCCAACAGCATACTGTACCCTCAGCCATCAGGGAAAGGCAACTCCAAGCCAAATGGGTTGGCGGTGAGGGCAACAACAGCATGAGGGTGGCAAGTGTCAGCGAGGATGTGGGGACACAGATGTCCTTGCAGAGAGATGCCGGTGGGACAGAGAATAGGCATAGATGCTGTGGAAAATGCTTTGCTGCCTTCTCAAAAGCTGAACCACGTGACCCCGCAGTTCTAGGCTTAGGTATGCATCTAAGAACGTGGAAACTTCAGTCCACAGAAACCTTGCACACTGATGCTCACAGCAGCTTCCTTCTAAGAGCTAAGAGATGGAAGCAACTCAAATGTCCACTCACTGATGTGTGGGTAAATTAAACGTGGTAGCTCCATACAGTGGACTATTATTCAGGCCTAAAAATGAATGAGGTGCCAGCCTGTGCTACCACATGGATGACTCTTGAGGTTATTACAGCAAATGAAAGGAGCCAGACACAATACCACACCTGGTCGGGCTGTACTTACATGAAATGTCCCCAGGAGGCACCCATAGAGACAGAAAGCAGACTGGTGTTCACCAGGGGCAGGGGAGGGAGAGTGGACATTGATGGTAAATGGGCACAGGTTTCTGTTTGGATAAAGATGCCCTGGAACCGGACAATAATGAAAGCTGAACAGTATCACAGATGGATTAAGTGTGTCTAGAGGTAAAGTTCCGGTTCCGTGTATTTTACCCCAATTAAAGTCATTCAGTGGTAACAGTATCTGAGTTCAGAGTGGTCTCGTCTGGGCTGAGAGCCACTCCCTGGGTCAGTCCTTATGTCCTGGGGTTGGCTTGTCCCCCTTCAGTGGGTCCACTGGTCTGGGCCCACTGAGGTAGGGTTTGGACCTACCTGAGCAGACGGGCTCGTGGCTGCTCCAGTGGGGCTTGGAGGCATTGATGCAGGTCAGCATCTTGGCGCCCTGCAGCTCGTAGCCCAGGTGGCAGTGGAAGTGGGCCACCCCGCCCGAGTGCAGGTCCATCACCGTGACGTCCCCGGAGTCCGGCCGGCGGGGAAAGCTGCAGCTTAGCATGAAGGCTGGGGAGGAAGGCAAAGGTGACGCTGTTATTCTGCAGTGGCCATGGCAGTGGTGGCGGAGGGCAGTGTAGAGAACATGACCCACATCCCAGAGCAAGTCATGCTGAGGGAGCAGCTGAGGGCCTGTGGTATTTCTGCGCCTCTGTTTGTTCACGGGTGCGGAAGTTGTCAGACCAGCACTTTCTCAGGGCTCAAAGCTCCTCTCCTTGCCAACCAGGGAGAGCAGCTCCAGGGTGCAAAAAGGAGCTCCTGTGCCCTTTTCTGTGCCTCTTTCCCTGTGTGCCCGTCTCTCCACGCAGAGGAGACGCCCAGCTAGGCTGGTCCTGACAGCATAGCTTAGTGTGTTTGTTTAAATGTTAAAAATGCAGATTCTTGGGGTAACCTTTTGAGAAATGCTGGGGATGTGGAGACTTAGGGAAACTGGCCTGGGAGCCAGGGTGTGGGCTCAGGGGCTCTGAGTGTGCCACTCAGAGGCCCTGTGGCCTGGAGACTCTGACTCAGCCCCTGAGAGTCACCTCCAGGGCAGCTGATAACCGCTCCTGCCTCATCAGTGGTGCTAGAGAGTAAGGAGATGATGGCAGGAAAGGTCCCCTGAGCACAGTGCCTGGCACATAGTCAGCCTCCAGCCAGCGGGCTCTAAAAGCGTGTGTAAGTCAGGCTGAGTGCCTCAATTTTCATAAAATGATGACACATTCATTCCAACTCTACTCCCAGGCTGTGGCCTGACTTCTTCCAGAGTGCAGAATATACACATCCTCACTCCCTGTACGCTAGAGGGAAGCCATGCAGATTCATGGCTCAACCAACTATTTTTTTTCTCATGTTTGAAATCCACAACAACAACCCAGGGTGGTCTTGATGCCGAAAAGGTCCTCGCACAGCCAGCCTCCTGCCCCACATGCACCAGAGGGAGACGTTAGGGATTAATGGCTTTTCCAGATGGCTGAGCAATGTGCTGCACCCCAAGAAGGTCCTTGGAATCCAGGTGTGTGACTGGCAAACCCAGGGTCCCTGCAGACACTTGGCAGTGGTAAGTATCCAAGGGTGGGCAGGAAGCACTTCAGGAGGGGGAGGGACAGCTGAGTCATGGGCTGGACAGGAGGTGAGGAAATAGGGTGGTGAGGAGGAGGGGTGAAGAAAGGAAGGAAGGAGGACAGGAAGGGAGAGAAGAGAGGACCAAGGGTGGGCAGGAAGAGAGGGACAGAAAGAAAGGAGGAAACCAAGGAGGCAACAAAGTGAGAAGGAAGAACAGGAGAAGAGAAGAAGAGAGGAATGAGGAATGGACAGAAGGCAAGCAGAGGGCACTTAGGGAAGAGAGAAAAAGTGGGGAGAGAGAGAGAGAGAGAGTTGGTGGCCTGGATCTTTCCTGGGAGTCTCTGCACTGCTTAGGAGGCCATGGTAGCCTCCAGGAGCCGTGAACCTGAATTCAGAAGGTCAGCTCACTTATCTCTGTTAACTTCCAACTGAACTTGGCTCTTTCCTACCCTCACAACTGCAGGCAACCAACTGTAATGTCTCAGTGGAACCTGAGACTTCGTCACCAAGAGAAACCTCAGAGGATTTCATATCATAATGTATATCTTGACATATTTCATATTCTCTTTGTTATCTTGAAATTAATTATCAGAACCACTAGGAGATGTTATTCAACCTATGAATAAGGAAACACAAGGGTTATCGCAACAAAGATTGGGCTAATATTTTGGCAACTGTAATTTAATATGACTGGCTTTTTAACGTTGCATATGGTCTATTTTATGCTTTAAAAAACATTATTCTGAGAAGGGGGTCTGATGGTTTTAGCAAACTACCAGAGAAGTCCGTGGCACAAAAAGTATGAGAGTTGGGGTTCAGAGGGAAATGAAGGTGCACCCCTCCCTCCCTGCCTCCCCTTGGCCCTCCCTACCCTGGTAGTGCAGCTGGAAGGTGCCGAGACCGTCATCCTGGAAGGTCCGGAAGTAGACGGAGATGGTGTTGGTGGGGCTCCGGATCACCTGCCCTTCCACCAGCAGGGTCTGGTTGGCCAGGATGGTCAGGGTGTGGCCGTCCACCCCTCGGATGGAGAGCAGCTCCCCCTCCGACAGGTTCACGCTCTTCACCTAGGAGAGTCAGGGGCAGGAGAGACAGCGCTGAGTCCCGCTGGAGACAGGGGCCCCCAGCGTGCCAAGGTCATACCCAAACCAGTCCTGATTGCTGGAGCACCAAGTGGCCATGGTGACATTGAGGGACAGCCAGAAGCCACAACAGTGCCAGATCTGGTGGACAAGGTAGACAAGGACACACAGCAATGTCTTCATGACCTTCTGCCTGGCACTTGGCAGTCTCATTCACTGTATTTTAAAAATTACATTTAAAAGACACTCAAAAGAGGACTTTCAGAAAGGCTTAGAAAGTGGCAAGGATGGAATAAGTGTGTCTGAAGCGAGGGGAAATATTTTGAGGGGGATTAACAGTAATGCATTTTTTTTGCTATAATAAAGTTGTTAAGAATGTCAACATTCACTATATTTTTGATCACCACTTGTGGAGAATAATTGAATCCATTCTCACTTCTTCTGCATGAACTGGCAGATGTGGGAGGGGGGCTTCATTTCCAGGGCCTTCTCAGGCCTGCTTACTTTTCTTCCTGAGTGGTGGCCCCCATTTCAGGGGGATGAATCCCTTGTCTGAAGAACTGTACACCTGCTTGGTAATTTCCACTTTCTACCAGTGGAGAAGGAAGAAAGGCCTTCTGTAGCTGTAGCACAGGGAGGTTGAACAGATGGTGTGTATGCATGCATGTGCGTGTCTGTGTTTGCACACATGTGTTTGATAAGCAGGGTATCAAGGTACTTTCATTATGGGCAAAACGCAACTTAGCAACATGCATACTCCATGTGTTCCAAGCTATTTCAGCAAGGCACTGATTTGGGAACTCCTACTCATTCACCAAAACCCATCTAAAATAGCCGTGGTTAGAGCTAAGAGAAAGCCAAATACATTAGGATGATACCAGTAATAAGCCCGACTCAGACCATGCTCCAAAGAATTTCACTGGAAAGAGCAACCACTGCAGGTGCCCTTCTGGGGTTACCTGGAGTTCCACCCCATAGCCAGTGTAGACAGTCACATTGTACGTGCACTCCAGGAAGTTGTTGAAGGGCAGTGGTAGGTAGTCGCTGGAGTCGATGTAACCCTCAGGGTCGGAGAAGCTCACGCTGCACAGAGCTGGGGGGAAGAATTTAATTAGGACTCCAAGGACACAAACTCGCAGATGGGCTGTGGAAAGGGACTGGCCTCTAGGGGGCAGCCTGGTCTTCCTGCCCACACAGTACCATTCTAACTGGCCTGTGGGTGACCCCTGGTTCCATGCTGGAGCCAGGTAAAAAACCTCAGAGAGGGGCTGTGTCTAGACCATACAGCAACCATGCTTCAGAGCTGAGTTTACTCTTTGTTTTGTTGTTGTTGTTGTTGTTTTTAATCAGCGCTCTGGCTGGCAAGTGCCCCCCCACAGAGCTCACCCCAGCCCCAGCCCTTAGACTGCAGTGAGAGAACACATTTATTTGTCTAAAACTGATGTGTGTCTGACAGCTCGGGTCCCTTTTCCGTGGAAGCAAGACTTGAGCAGGTGCATTGGCCCAAGGCTAGAGAACTGCACGGGCACCCCTGCCTTGATACTCACAGGAGCCTGGTTCCGGGACTGCCTCGGATACCAAAGCCCACAGGTGCGGGAGTCTCTCCCGTCAGGATTTGCACAGAACCTATGCACTTCTCCCCATGGGCTTTGAATCATCTCCGGGTTATGCACAACCCCCAAGGCAAAGTGATTGCCGTACAAACAACAGTGACACTGCGTGGTTTATGGAATAATGGTGAGGAAAAGTTTGTACATGTTCAGCACAGTTTTCTTTTTTTTCCTGATAATTTTCTTTGGTTGGTTGAGGGCATAGACAAGAGGGGACCACAGACCCTGAGGTCCAGATATAATGGGAAAAGGCAGCCGTGTGGTTTAGGGGTCTTGGTGTCAGTTGTTTCATCTTTAAAAATGGGGATGTTAAACTACAGAACCAGACTCTGGCCTGCCGGGGCGAGGGACCCCCCTGGCCAGTGCCACAGGAGGCCTTGAGCTGCGGGGCTGCGTACCTGGGGCCTGCTCGGTGGTGATGACTGTGGTGGTGATGATGGTGGACGTGGTGGTCTCCTGGCTCTCCTCTGAGGCCGACCCAGTCAGATCGTTGTCACCCTTGTCCATCAGGGTGCCAGGGCTGGCGTCCTCAGGGTGTGCCTCATGGGCCTCCTCTTGTGCGCTCAAGGCTGGGTCCCCTGGCTCTGGCCTCTGCAGGAGCGTGTGAGCCACCAAGGGCTGTGAGGTGAAGGGGGAGATCTGCAGGGGCTCAGGGGTTGTGGGCACCGAGGTGTCCTTGCCTTGCAGCCAGACTGGCCCCTCTGAGGATGGCTGTGAGGCAACCCCTGCCTCCAACTCCCCCACTGAGCGGGGCTTCTCAGTGGAGAAGGAGTGGGCACCCGGCCCCATAGAGGCTGTGGGGTGCACCCTGGCCCTGGCAGGGTCAGTAGCAGAAGCGGAGGTGGCCTTGGGCCTCAGCTGCTTCTGGACTGAGGTCACCAGCTTGAGGGGAAGCTTCTTCTTGGAGGCGAGTGTGTGTGTCACTCCGGTCACCTCTGGGGGCAGTGATGACAGGATGGAGGGGTGGTGGTGCACAGAGGGGACCGTCCCTTCCAGTTCCAGCTCACCCAGCTCTTCCCCTGACTGTACTGGATTTGGAGGAGCCATGGTGACGTCGTCTTCGGGGCTGTCCTGGCTTAGGCTGCTGCTCTCCAGTACTGCAGAAGGCAGGAGGTGGGTACCTGGCAAGCCAGTGTGTCCCTCTGGGCCAGCATCTTGGGGACAGGAGAAAAGACATAATAAGCTTGGGGCTTAGGTGGGGGACTGTACCGTCTGCCAGACTTGAGGTAGGGGGTGTCCGGCCCTCTTAAGGCTGGTACCCAAGGCTGGCCAGGGCTGCCTCTCAGTCTCCTCCTCCCCTCCCATTCCTCCATCACAAGAGTCTCACCATCTAACTGTGTATGTATCACGTGGGGTGAGGACAGTTGTATACCATGTGATAACCGAGAGGGCAGGTTTCTGACCTATAGGGCTGCACATACTGTTCACTGCACAAGGGCACCGAGCTACAAGGATGAGTGCAGATATAAACTAGGCAGTGCTGACTTGCTCGAGCTATGTGTCCTGGCTCAGGGTGACAGGGTCTTGAACAGGGTGGGACACTTTTTAATGAGATAATATGAAAATAACCTTATAAGAAACAGGAAGATTGAACAATTCAGTTTCCTGGAGTAGATTCAGACAATGAGGGAAGTGTGGAGACCCATGGAGGCCTGGCTGAGCTGGGGACAGAAGAGGACTACAAAAGGGCACAGGCAGAGAGTGACAGGGACAAAGCTGGCGCGGTAGGGAAGTAGAAGTGGCTCTGATGGGCCTTGCCCACTCCGTAGGATCCTTATGACTTGCTTTTGTTTTGAAAGTAAAACCATCTACAGTTAGGCTAGAGATGCACAGTTGAAAATATCAGAAGCTGAAAATGCCCAGATGCACCTAACCTACTGAGTATTTTAGCAATGGCACACGACAGGGTGCTGGGCGTCTACTCTTGATTGGGGGGTGACAGGGAGCTTGGGTCCCTGCACAGTATTGCACAAGAGGGCTGTGCTCCAGGGCAGTACGAGTTGGGAAAAGATCCACTTTCAAAATCCCACGTAGGGCTGGGGGTTTAGCTCATCGGTGTAAGTACCCACTTGGCAAATGCAAGGTCGTGAGTTCGATCCCAGGAACCAAAAAGAGACCAAACCAAACCAACAAAAACCATGTACAATTTTAATTTTGTAACTTGAACAACTATTTCTAAAAGTACAATATGTAATTTATCAATTAGTGATTTCCTACTGCTTATCTTTTTAAAAAAATTCTGTAATAACTCTACCCTTTTTCTGTTTTTTTCTCTTTAAATAAAAAAAATGTAAAAAAAACCCCATGCACAGTTTCTACTGCACGCATGTTGCTTTTGCACCATTGCAAAGTCAAAGACTCCTGAGTGAACACGGGATCAGGGGACAGGCTGTAGCTATTTTACAAAAGGGCTGCTCCAGGCAGCTGCCCGGCAGAATTGTGTTGGAAACCAGCTTCATTCACTGGTTTGAGGCCTTGTTCTTCCCATTAACAAGACTTCCCTTGTCTGACTCCTGCTTTCCTCTGCTGTCACGTGGGGCCACTGTTCCCCATTTCCTTGGGGCTGTCATCCTCCAGTGAGAGTCAGTGCCTGCAGAGCACTTCGAAAGGTGCTTGGTCCTTGTGAGTGCTGAGTAGGTGGCAGCTGCCCGCACAGGTTTCCAATCTTGTCATTGTGGTTGTGGACTGGGACAGAGATAGAGAGAAATTGCGTCACTGGGCCAGAGGCCCTTGGACTGACGACTGTTTGTCCATTTCCTGTGGAGACACTTGCTCACTCAGCCAGTCTCCCGGCCCTTCTGCACAGTCAGTTAAATTTATGTGAGCAGCCGCCAGCAAGGGTCATTCACTTTCATGGAGTCGGTGGCGGCGGCTTCATCACAGACCGCAAGAGTTTGCAACGTGCCGTGTGGAGCGCTGACTTCCAGCGAGTGTTCAATCCCAGGTGGTGCGGGCTACAAGAGGGCGGCAGGGTCATTCAGGGGAGAAGCAGGCTTCCTGGTCCAAAGTGGGGGGATGCTGAGGCTCCAGAGGTGCACCTGGGTGAGCGTCTCACCTGCTGAGGTCCCCAGCCCAGGGAGCCTGACCAAGCCCGTTCCCCATTCCGAGGCTCGGCTCTGTCTTCTGCACGGGTATGATTTTCTTTCCGTCCATCTCAGAGGATCTGATCAGAAGTGAGTTTGCTCAAGACGCTGTGGCTTTTGTGCTCTTTGTGGCTTTTATCAAATGATTGATGGTGACTGCTTTTGCAGATAGATTTTAGAGTGAGAAGAGGGTCACAGGACAGAAGGGCAAAGGGTAATGGGTGAGGGCTCCCACTCCAGAGACCTGGCTGTGGAGAGGTTTGATGGAAAGAGATTGGCTGGGGCCGGTGGTCAGGAGACCTTAACAGTGGTCCCGACTTGGTCACTGCTCCCCAGCATGCTTTGCAAGTTCTCTGCTGCTCCCTGTGTGTGAAGTAGGCAGCCACACACAACATGGGATGCAAGGACCCTTCCGGCTCTGACCTTGGTTGTTTCAAAACAACCAAGTAATTGACAGTTATTCTCAGAGCTATTTGTTAACCCTGCTGACTCAGGTGAGAGGCTGTCTTGCTGCACTGTTCTTATAGCCTCTTCCCAAATATGTTCTTTGTGATGAGCTTTTGCACACAGAGAGATGACAATGCACTGTGACCATAATAACAGTGATATTTACAATATTTTATTTTGTTCACTACATTCAGTGCCAAATAGTTGCCAGGGATGTACTAAATGCTTTGCATCTCATTTTACCATCTCATTGATGTTTTTCTCCACTTTATCAGGTAGAAATTATTGTACCTATTTTACAGATGAGCAAACCAAGGCTTCGGGACACTAAATGACTTTTTAAGGTCACAACAAAGCTGGGTTTTATTTTAGGCTTTCCTGTCCTCAAAGACCATGCCACTAACTATTGTAAGAAATACAGGGCATTGTCTCTTACTCTGTCCCTCTCAGCTCTGAAGGTGCCTTCTCTTTTCCTTGTCACATTCCTGTAGGAAAAGCCCACTCTGCCCCAACCTGAGTTCAGACTCACCAAGTCTGAATTTCCAGCTGTGAGTCTGGGTGAGTTGGAGATTGAAAAATACCTCTGTCAGTTGTTGATCTGAAGTCTCCTTTTCTAGTTATTTTGATACACAGATTTGTGTGGACTACATTTGCCCCACTGTGCCATAGGACACTAAAACAAATCCCCCCTGCCTGACCTCTCCGGATGCTCACTTTCTCAAGCTTCCCTTGTCCTCTCTGGCGAGCACTCATTCTAGTCTATGATTTTGGTTTTATAAATGAGTGAGGACACGATATTTGCCTTTCTGGGTCTGGGTTATTTCACCTTAACATGATGCCTTTGAGGTCCTTCCAGGTTGCTGCAAATGACAGATCTGATTATTTTAAAGGCTAAATGGTATTATTCCACAGTGTGCGTGCGTGTGTTTGTGAGCACGTGCACACACCACATTTTCTTTGCTCACCTGCCAGTGAAGAACACCTTGGTCATAGCTGCTAAAGGGAGAGCTGGACCATACGGTAGATTAGTTTTAGGGTTTTTTTTGTACTGGAGATAGAACTCAGGACCTCACGCTTGCAAGGCGGGCACTGCCCCCCTCAGCTAAATCCCCGGCCTTAGTTTTCGTTTTTGGAGGAAACTTTATACTCTTCCCCTAATGGCCGAACTAAGCTACCTTTCTACCAGCAGTGTGTAAGTGTTCACTCTCTGCAGCCTCCCCGGTGTTTGTTAACTTTTGTCCTTTTGATAACAGCTGTTCTAACAGAAGTGACATGAGGCGCCAGCTGGTTGAAGTTTTGCTTTGCATTTCCCTGGCAGGGCAATCAGATAAGCTACTCAGGGACCAGTGATCTCCTGACTTGCTACGTGATCCTCTTCATTTCTGCTGTCCAGGTGCCCGAGGTTGTTGGTGGCAGGAAGCAGGGGTGGCTGTGATTTTTGCCAAGGCCTACGACTCCCCCTGGTGGAGGGGCGGGGCTCCGAGATCAGAATACTGCTGATTGCGCAGAGGGATATGTGGGAGAGTAGAATCCATGGTTGATTCTGCTCCTTGGCCATTGAGGAGGTTCCCTGGGTGAGCAGGAACCAGCCACCATTGGGGCAAAGCTGAGGAAGAAAACAGCTGGTGGAGCCTCAGCCCTTTCCCACTGAAAATCGCTGCCTCCACTGTCCCCTCCACAGGTCCCATGCCACCAGGGATCTTGCTGTTGACGCCACGCTCCAAGCCAAGTCCAAGAGAGCTGAGTGTGCACCTGTGGTCTGCACTACGTGCTGCCTGTGGGCCTAGCCTGTAGCCGGGATGTCAGCCAGGTGAATGTCAGGCAAAGCCAAGTCCCACTGAGACTTAGTCCAAATTGGATTCCAGGGCTGCAGTGACCCAGAAACTTAATAACTTGCTCTAATGGACTGATTTTCTTGGGGCCCCAATGACCATTGAGTTAAATTCACTCCTTTTTTCTCAGAGCTTTTAAAAACATCTGTCTTGGTTGTCGCATTTGGCTGATCCTTCCTTTATCATGGACACTTGGTGCCTATCTTCAGATACTGTCAATCCTCCCGTTCATCCTGCCACCCAGACAGTACGGGGTAACAGCTTTCTCCTTGGCTGACACTCAGCACTCTTAAGATACAGCCCCTGCCACCAAGAATGTAGGATGACAGTCACACACAGATAACTAAACACAGAGATCAGAAAGAAGAGACGGAGTTTTAATTAAAGGCATATGGATATTGCTCTTCTGTCTATCCGGCCAGGGCTGACAGAGGCAGTGACAGCACTGTCCTGCCATCCAAATTGGGAGGAAGCACCTCTCTCTCTCTCTCTTCTAACTTTGACAGGGAGATGGGAGAGTTTACTGGCAAACATCCCACTGCAGTGGGAGAAGCACAGATTTGAAACCTGAAGCTCTGCCTTACAGGCCCAGGAGTAGTAGCATGGCTTGGAGAGGCAGGGTTTCATACCGGAGCATCTCCTGGTGCAATGGTATCATGTCACCCCTCAACAGGAGCAAGGAGACGGAGCTGTGGACACCCCTGGACTGACACTCAGTGAGAAGAGCAAGATATGCAATTCTATGAGCCTGCACCCTCCGCCTGAACACCCATGCTAGCGATTCTGGCCTTCAGGGGGTGGCTGACACCCCACAAAGGGCCTCCTTGCTTGGGGCTTATCCCAACCGCCAAGCAATCCTTCGAGGGTGGTACTTTTATTTCCCCATTTTATATACAGCCACACATGTGTGCACACACATGAAAGAATCAAGGCACAGGGTCAGTGATCTGTCCAAGGTGCAAGAGCAAGTCAGACGTAGCATTAGGCACTTTTCACATCGTTTCTCATGCGCTTTCCTTTTTCACATTGCCAAATATTTTCCCTTATGAAATAGCTCATTCAAAAACATTAAAGAATCCCTGCAAGGGAGGCAATTGAAAGTATAAGCATCTTTCTCTTCACTGACCCAGGTACCAATCGATCCCGCCTTTTAAATGGCGCCTGTGTTGATGAGGCCTTGTTCAATGTCCAAATGATCTGTGATGACACAAAATAGCATGTATTTACCATGTAAGGTGTGATGGCACCCAGAAGGGCAGGGCTGGGAGTCAGAAGTGTTTCTGTTCTAGACGTGGCCCATCGCTAAGCACGAGAGACACTTTGGACCTCACTGTTCCATTGTGAAGGGTGAGGCCACACCAGTCTTAGCGCTCGGGGTCATCAGAGAGAGGAATGCAGTCTTGCTCCTGAGACACAGGGCTCCTAAGGCGGCCAGTCAGCCAGTGCGGGCAGAGCTGCCGTGTTCTCTCTGTCCAACCATTCATACAATGATCACCTGGCACAGACTGTCCTGTCACTCACTGAGCAACGCATTGTGAAGTAGTTCAGTCCTCAAAAGAGTGAAAGACAAAGGCAGCAAAGATCCCCGTGCCTGTACACTGTCTGCTTAACAAACACAATAGGATCAGCACAGTCAAACCCGTGTCTGTTCCCGCCTGTGACATTGTTTCTACTCTACCTGTCGCAAGTAACTACTGTCCCATGTTTAGTGTTTAACATTCTCATTTACTGCATGCATTTCAACGGCTTCATTACCATTGTTGTTGTAATTTTTGTGTGCATTTATTTATCACAGATACGAATATTTCTGAACTATGCTTGGTGTTACGTGGCACACTTCGCAACTGTTTTTACTTATTTAAAAAATTTTTACACACTTGCAGGAAATAACAATTGCATTTGTTGTGGGGAGTTTGTACACGTACATAACACTTTATATAAATATGTCAGATCACATGAATGTTCCTGTAAATTGCTTTTTTCTCTTCTTCACCTTTGGCTTGGTACTTTTTAGGATTCATCCCTGCTGATAGTGTCATCACTGATTCATTTTCACTGCTGTATTTAATTCCACTAGCATTTCGCCAACCCTTCACTTACAATCCACTATGGATACATTTCCATGGCAGTACATGTATAACAATTTTATTCTATTTAAGTGACTACATTAAAATAAACATCTGTGCTATTAAATCAGTCTTGCTGATTCCGCTACATAGTCGTCATTTTCCTCATCTACCCCTCATGAACACAGCAATTAAATACATCTTTGGTGAATATGTCCAGGCAACTTCTGCAGCAACTCATCCTAACAATAGTATTACTCATCCAGAATATGTAAGTATTTAAAATTTTGATCGCCATAGAAAAAAATCTTCCAGAACAGTGGAGACCCATTGATCGGCCCTAACTCTTTTGTGAGAGTGTGTTTGCTCTCCAGCTTCTTTGCTTTGGGAGACTGAGGTTTGGGCCAGCTGCCCTGGAGTCCAGGGCAGTTGGACATAGGTGTAGTGTGTTTCTAAAAAATTCCCTGGCGTTCTCCAGGAGTGGCTGCCTTCTGGAAGCCAGGCCCGGCTTTGGTCCCAGCCTGTGACCTGCCTCACCATGTACTACAATGGCCAAATCTGTGGAAGAGAGCAGGCTGGAGCTCCTAGCACGGGAGGGCTGGGAGAGTGCAGAAGTGGTGTGAATCTGCAGCCCTGCTCCATAGCAGCGATGCAGCCCATTGGGTTGGGCCGCTTGTGACTATTTCGGCTAAGATCAGAGGGGAGGACCAGGGAGATGAGCTGTGACTGTCCCCGTTGCTCAGTCCGGCTGGTTAGAGACTGGGGTCTTTAGAGAGCCTACTGAACAGGCCTCGCGACCTGCGTGTCATACATGGTTAATTAGGCACGCGCACTCTAGACTCCGCTAGCACACTCTGCTTTTCCAGCTGCTACGCTTCAAGTTGTGGGTGACACTGAAGGACCGCTGATGTCCTGTGCCTTCCATAGCCAAATGTGGCCCTTTGTATATGTGTAGGACACCTGGCACTGTAGTTTTCCTACCAGATACCCCAACCTGATTTTCACAGCCCCAATTTATACCAGAGAAGCTCTCAGAAATGATCAAGTGATCAGACCTTAAGTTTTAAGTTGGAAGAAAACATCCTGAGCCACAAGTGGGCAGCTCTTTAAAAGGTAAATCACACCATGCACCCTTTTGGCTGAAAGCCCACCAGAGGCAGAGGCTTCCTGTCACACTGAGAATAAGATCAAACTCCCTTTTAATGGGCAGCAAAGCCTATGGGCTCTGGCTTTGAACTTCTCTGCCCAGCCTCTCTTCCTGTTTCTTCCCTCTCACTCCAGTATGGCCACACACACTTTTCCTCCCACATCTTACACTTTCTAAATTCATTCTGCACCTTGGGGGCTTTACACATGTGAGGAACTCTCTTCCTTTACGCCTCCGCTTGGTTGGCTCCCTCTCGCCCTCCAGGTCTCAGCTACCCTTCTCCAAGATTGTCCTTAGTTCTCTTTCCCTTTAGAGACCTTGTTGCAATCTGAACTAATTTTGGGAACTTGTTTCCTTGTTGTCTGTCTCTATGACGTGGCTTCTACCCAATAACAACCTCCCGTGTCCATGTACATCCCATGTGCAGAATGTCTGGGTGTTTGGAAGCTGTTGGGCAATCTCCAGATGTCCATGCCATTGTCTGCATGCAGGGCAGTGGTCTTTCCCTGTGTCCACTCTGAAAGCTAATTTCAAGAAGAACCGAGTGAAAGGTGAACAGGTATGAACTTGATTTACTTTGTTCACTGTAACATTTTCTGTCACCTACAATAGCGACTTTGGTGTAGGAGAAATTTAATGACTATTTGTTCAGTTCGTCAGAGAAAGAAGGAAAGAGCAAGAAGAGGAGAAAGGATAGGGATGAAATAGGGTATGATCTGACAGCAAACAACCAGTACCTCAGGTTAGGCCTACTAAGTTCTTTTTGGACTTATTTCCAATTTATGGTGGCTTTACTGGGATGTGATGTCATTGTATATCAAGGAGCCCCCACATCTCTCTGCTTTGCACATGCTGTTATCTCTGCTTGAATTTATTCTCTTTTTCTTTTTTTACTTAATCTTTAAATTTTTATTTATTTGTTTGTCTTTTTTGGGACAGGGTTTTACTTTGCAGTTCAGGCTGGACTTGAACTCACTTTGTTGCCCAGGCTGGCCTCGAACTCACAGTGATCCTCTTACTTCAGCCTCCTGCGTGCTGGGATTTCAGGCGTGCACCACCCACCATGCCTGGCTTATTCTCTTTTTCTTAACTCTTAACAACACCAGAAAGAATTGGAAGCACTGAGCACACTGTGAGAAGCCTGGTTTCTCCCTGCCTTCCCGCTGGGGGAAAATGGCCTGAGGACAAGAATGGTGTGATCCCTGCTCCTCACTGTCTCCTAGAACCCGTTCCATGGCCAGGGGCCTGGTACATAGTAGGCCCCTGATAAATATTTGTTTAACAGAACATGAATATGTCTGCAGCATGACGAATAAGACTCCACAAGTTAGACAAAGCCCACCTCTTCAAACGATGAGTTATAGACTTGTAGATGGTTTACACAATACATTGACAATTCATAATGCTCCAAAATCTGAAAGTGGTTTGAGCATAGCTAGGACACCCTGAGTGGGAAATTCTGCACCATGAAAGTTTGCTTCATACACAAAATTATTTTAAGTATTGTATAAAATTATCACGTAAAATCTTGTTTTAGACTTGGGCCCACCACTAGGTACCTTATTCTGTATATGCAAACAGCTACAAGTGTGAACAAATCTGAAATCTGAAACACTTCTGGTCCCAAGCATTTCAGATGAGGGATGCCCCATCCATACTAGTTATCATGAAGTAGACAAGTTTTGCCCTGGATAAACCTGGATAAGCAAAGAGAGTGACACTCGCCCAGCCCATCCACATGCACCGGAAGTGTGCCATCCTGTCTGGATGAACGGAAACAGGGCTGAAGAATTTATTCCTCGGTTCCTTCATTTTTCTAGCATCATTCAAACTACCACAGCCATGTGGATGGAAGGGAAATTTTGTCACTATGTATATTGCATAGTAGGTCACATATGTGCACAGACTGCCCAGGCCCCTCTGGAATCTGTTACAGAAGCCCAGGAAACTGGCAGCAGAGTGGAAGGGCAAGCTTGTACATGCTGGAGGAGGCCTTCAGTGTAATTATCTGACGTCTTCTGTGAGCTGCCCCTCCTCCAGACCTCCTCTATCCTTCATGTTGAGCTCAGAAAGCCTTGGACATTCTTTCATGCACAGATACATCCCATTAGGGCATCAACTGGGCACTGCCCACATTCTCTTTGAGAAGACACCTAGGCTGCTGTTGGCACACAAATACCTTCCAGCCCTTGTGTCTTTTAAATCTGATTACAAGGGAAGACATTGCTGCCGGCCGGCCAGCTGATTAGCATTTAAACACTCCTTTCCTTCCCCACCTCCCCCTCCGCTCCCCCTCCATCCCCACTCCAGTCCCTCCCTGGAATGTGACAGTGTGGTTTATTTGTGTACATGAAAATCTGTGAGTCACTGAGGGAGAGAGGCAGATACACCAGACAGCGTGAAGAGGAAGCCCTGGGTGGGAAATCTATCCAGTTTCAATTACCTATATGCTCATGTAGATGTATGTAAGACTTAGGATGAATCCAGACAGTGTGTGGGGGAGAAAGCGAGCCATAAAGACAAGAATACAGAGAGTGAAGAGCAGACCAACAATCTGGGATGCTTAACAAAATGTGCTCAGAGACGGGAAAGATCCAGCGTATCAGGAGACCTCAGTTTAAGGACTGGTTCTTCCCCCCAAAATTACTATGTGACGGTGAGCAAATTCCATCTCCCAAAAACTCAGCTTCCCATTCTGTAAAGTTTGGACAGTAACATTTGCCACTGAGTGTGGAGATGTCAAAAAAGCTTTTTACAAATGTGAGGGTCAATTTATCTTGTTGCAGAGATGGGAGCTGTCCATCTTTTAGAAATAACTCAGCAGACAGTGACTTTGTTTGTGGGGGACATTCGGAGCATTCCTAGGAGAGAACTAATACTTGTTTTCTTCATTTTAGTGATGAGGACACTGACATTCCAGGAGAGGTGACACAGCTGATACTTGGCAAGGGCAGGATATGGTGGGGAGCTGCTGGACCCCCCTAACCTATGGCTGGAGGAGATAAGCAGATGGGTTCAGGACCTACTCTGGCTGAAAGGTCCCCAATGATACCCCACTCCTAGGACCCTTGGGGAGAGAAAAACATACTTGTGCCCCCCAAGATAGCAGAGATCAAGCATTTCAACTGAGGACTGGAGTACAGAAAGTAGCAAGAGAATAACTTCTTCAAAGCCAGAACCCAGGGGCATCTGAGAGTCGGGGCTGATGACCTAACATCCTCATTTGACAGATGCACAAACGGAGGCCTGTGACACAAAAGCTCAGGGCTGGAACAGTGGGATGCCTCAGAAGCTCACCCCTAGCCTTGGAAAGCCCATTCTTGTCTCCAGGCCTCAACACACCCTCTGATAATGGAATCCTCTCTTCAAGCAGAACCGTAGGAGGAATGACAGCACAGTCAGCCACTCTTGACCCGAGGGCCCCTGTCTGAGAAGCTGACCCAATACAGATCCACAATATTTGGGGAAAGTAGCCTACATCTGTGCCTAGAGTGAAAACTTTTTTTTTTCTTTTTTATGATTCCCACAAGAACACAGTAGAACAGCTGTTTATATAGCATTTACACTGCATGAGGTATTATAGAGCGGCAGGAGATGATTTGAGGTCTATGGGAGGATATGTGTATGTTGTATGCAAATATTATGGCATTTTATACAAGGGGCTAGAGCATCTCAGATGTTGGATTAACTCAGCAGGTCTTGCTTGTCCATATCCTGCACATTCCGAAGAATGGCCTTGCCTTTGGCTCCTGGGAGGTGACCTCTAAAGCCCTTGGAGCCTCCCGCCTGGTGAGAGTGCTTCTGTCACTTGGGGGCCTTGGCCACACCAAAAAGTCTGTGTTAATGTTGAGATTTATGAAGGGGCCTCGGCCTTAGTGTCACCTGGACCTCAGGAGGGGCCAGAGGCTCAGGTCATCCACAGAGGGGGTCAGTCAGGCCTGTGAGACAAGCTTTCAAGAGAAAGCCTGGTTGCAAGGGCAGTGCTGCTCCCTGACAGGCAGCGCTCTGTGACTGAGGCTGTGTCACCGCCACTGTGAGAATGGGGTGGGGGGCGCTCCCGTGAGACTGTGCCGGGCAGACACCTGGAGTGTGCCTGGGCCTGCCGGCTGCTGTCTGCATACGTTGCTCTTTGCTGAACTTGTGCTGCTACCTTTCCCTGTCGTGAGACAGTGCTGGGTGTGACGGCATGTCTGAGCTCCATGCGTCTTCTTTAGGGAATTATTGAACATGAGAGGGTCTTGGGGGGGTCCCTGGTACTCAACGGCCAAAAGTGAAAGCACAAGGCTTGGCCCAGGAGTAAGTCAGGAGGCTGGGGGTCACCTCTGGTAAGGGTGACTATGGGAACCATGGAGGTAAGTGATGGCGAGCCAGGTCCTTAAATCACCTGGTTTACTGCACTCACTGAGCTGGGAGGTGGGTAACAGCACCGCCCCATCCCATAAGTCAGGAAACAGAGATGTAGGGAAGTTTAGTCACTTGCCCAAAGCAATGTGGCTAAATGATTGGTGACGGAGTAGTGGTGGTGTGTGTGTGTGAACACTAATTAAAAAGCCTCTGATATCCATTCCAGATCTGATGTCTTTCGGAGAGCTTATTTTAAGGGATAGCTTGTCTTCTGGGGCATGGCTAAGAATTCTGGGGTTTGCAGGGAGAACTAGTTTCTACTTGGTCCCCTCCCCTGCTCTCTCAGGTGGCTGTGTCCATGCCAGGTATGTACCAGCTGACCTCCAATTCAACTCTCCAAATAGGAGAACAAAAGGCTCATTTTAATCGCTCTCATCTCACCCCATTCCAGCCCCTCTCCTTAGCTTTCCCATCCTCTTGTATCCCATCTCAGACTCTTCCATCCAGGCAGCCAGCCATCTCTCCCTCACTCCCTCCATTCACCCACTGATCCATCCAATTTATCACTGCAGCCTATCCACCCCATTCCTTCCCATTATCCCTTCCCATCCCATCCCTCAGCCACGTCCCTAGTGCCTGAGCCATGCTAGGAGGGTGAGGGGCGCACCACAGGCTGCCCGTACCCTGAACCGGCACAGTCAAGGTTCTCAGAGGCAGGCACATCCTGGCGCAGGCTGGCCCCACTGCACACCGCACTTCAGACTCCTCCATCCTCCACTTCCTGTGCCTTCAAGCTGTTTCCTGGCTTCCAGTCAACCCGTTCCCAGAACCTTACGAATTCTCGCTGCCAACAAGGGCAATGCCTGGGCTGTGCGTGGGCAGAGGTGCAGGCCGTGCACAGAGCCTCCTTTCTCTCAAGGCCTGTGTGGGAGCAGGTGCCGGGGCAGGGCTGGGGTGTGTGCAGAGGGTCAGCACAGCACGCCTCAGTGCTGGGCACCCACCTGGACCCCTTCATGGGCATTGCACCTGCATAGTGGCACCAGGCCATCTCCCAGGGTGAGATACACCCTTCTTCATGGAGCAGCCAACTCTGCCATGGTTGGCTCAGCCCATGTGGGGCTGTGATACAGAACAACAGAGAGGGGCAGAGGTGGGAAGAGATGGGCAGAGCAGTGGGCACTGGCGCCCCGTTCCCAGGAGCAGTGAGGGCATCCTCAGTGTCTGCACCTCTATCCTTGTCTCATAGAGACAGGGATGGCCAGGGAGACTTCTGGAATGCTAAGTGCTCTACACACACGTTCTCAACAAGCCTCAGAACCCCTCCGGGATGTGGGGACTGCTACTTTCTGCATTCTGCAGATGGGGAAACTGAGGCTTGGAGAGAGAATTAACTCTCTGAGAGCACACTGGGCAGGATCTGGGATTCAAACCCTGTTTGTCTACTAAAATGTCTTACTCCATTTTAGGTCCCATTAAAAGCATCCTAAAGACATTATTTTATTTAATTTTCACAATGGCCATTCATTCATTCATTCATTCATTCTCTCACACAGTTCTCAGCAACTCTCACTGGGAATGTGATGCCAGCTGAAATTGTGCTGGTGGAATCAGCTCCTGTTCTATGCTGGCAGGGAAGAGGGGAATGAGAGGTAGACGAGATCACATCAGAACCTCTGCTTGTCCCTTTGCAAGGCACTCACACTGCCTGCAGCCATGGAACCAGGAGCAAGGAGTGCCCCAAGGTCAGAATTCCATCCGGCCTGCACAGCCTGGGTTTTCCACTTGGCATAAGATAACAGGTGCGGCTGGGCACCTAAGGGTATGGAAGAACGCATGACTCTTGTGTCCTGCACTCCAGTCCAGTGTGTGGCTGTTGAAAGTCCAAGATGAGGAATACCATATACATCACGTGACATCCTCTGACCCCTCCCCTCACAGCCAGCCCCTGCACTGTCTAGTTTTGATTAGTTTTGGATTAGTTTTGATGGCTATGATAATTCTGTGGCATCATTCTCTTTTGTATCTGACCACTTTTACTCCAATTGTATCTGTGAGATGTATCCATAGTATTATGTAGAGTGGAATCTTGTTCCTTTTTATGGCTGCTTAGTATTTCACCCAGTGACCACACCACCATTGACCCATTTTGCTGTTGCTGGGCATTAGAATGCTTCCACTTGGTTATTGTGAATGGTACAACTATCACCACTCTGTGGCACGTGTTTTGGCATACATGGACACCCGTTTCTGTTGGGAACATCCCCCAAAGAATGTTGGTTGTAGGATATAGCATGCTGTCTTCAGCGGACACTGCCAAAGATTTAAGAAAAACTTCTGATTTGGATGAAAAAAAAATGCAATCAGCTGCTTTCCTGTGATGTTATAACCAACTGAGCAAGCAAGAGAACCCCAATGTTACTTATTAAATACTGGTAATAATTACCATTTTTTTTCCCTGTGGTTTCTGCGGTTCAAGGACTTGGGAATGAAGCCAGATGCAAACATCAAATCAATAGTTTGATAAAAACCTAAACCACTGCACAGACAAAAAGGGCGCTAAGATATCATTCCAGTGCAAATGTCCATCTCCCAGGGCCAGCAGCCACGCTGCCTCTTTCCTTTGGTGTCTGGACCATTAGGTCCTGGGATGGGATTGCTGCCTGCAGCTCCACTTTAACTCAGTAGGAAGTGAACCTGGGGTGGCTTCACCTGTCCTGAGGCTTCAGGGGGGCCACCTCCCTGCAGGGCGGGAAGGCTGGGGTTGGGAGCTCAGGGCACAGGAGGGAATGCCAGGAGTCCCCAGGGGCCCGCGGCTTCCAGCTGGAGACCAAGCACTCCAACCCCGACCCAGACTCTGAGGAAGAGGGGCCCAGAGAAAGAAGAAAAGATGAACCTGGACGCTTTTACAACAGATCTCAGAGGGCCTGGGCCACAGCTGCACTCTGCAGGGTGCCACCTGCCTCTTTCCCATCCCATCTTTGTGCTGTTTCTTTCACAAGGGCCACTCAGCTCTCACACACACAGAAGCACATGCATGTATCACATGACAGTGGCCAGTACCAACAGCTCTGTCTCCAACATCTCTTATAACTCTGCTCTTAGCATTCAATCCCATTGTTTTTGTGCATATTTTTAGAGTTGAAAAGGAAATTTTTTTATATCTAGTCAAGGAAAATGAGGTTCAGGGAGGGAAGTAACTTGGCCGATATTAATTACCCAGGAAGTAACAAACATGGCAATAACAACACAGAGGCTCCTGGACATACAATGGGACTGCGTTCTGACCCACCCATCACATTTTAATCATATTGCAAGCTGAAAATGCCCTGGGTACACAGAACCTCCAAAGACCCCAGCCCAGCCGCACAGCACATTGTGGGGGTCAGTGGCTTCTCCTATGATTGTTACTCTCTGACACTGCAAGTGGTGACTGTGGCACATGTCACTAACCTAGGAAAACATAAAAATGCAAACTTCTAAGTATGGTTTCTACTGAATCCACATTGCTTTTGCACCATCGTAAAGGTGTAAATCATATAAGGAGTGATTGGAAAATGCAATGAAGGTTTAAGTAAACAAAAACTATCTCAGTGAAAGACAGGTTGACACTCATCCCTGTGGCTTCCAACACACTTATCCCATTGTTCTTGGCACTTTCTGAAGCAGTTCCGGAAGTGCTCTTTTGTGAGCCTCTTTAAGAAGCACGATTAAAAAATGTGGTCAAGGCTGCTGTGAAATGTCATCCGGCAGAAAGACAGGATCATAAAAACATTCTAGTGTGTCTTCACCCACTTTATCCACAGTTCTGCCATCACGCCACTCCCTGCTCTTCCCTAAAGTCAAAATGAGCGTGAGAGGGAAACGCATTGGTTGGATGTTGAAGCAGTCATGACGGTGCCCTAACAGTCATGGAAGAAGATATCCGAAACTTGTTTCAGAAAGCGGCAAGAATGTTGGGAGAGACAGATTCAAAGCAAGGAGTATTTTGGAGGCAGTTAATGTCTTTCACTGAAATGCATTTTTTAAAGTAAGCATCCACTGTCTTTTCAGTCACTTCTCACTGAATCCCCTTATGATGGCTCCTGATAGCTGAGCCCTTACCATGCACTGTGAACGGGGCTTAATATGTGACCATTCATCTGAGTCATTTTATTGACATGGAAACTGAGGCTCAGAAAAATGAAACTATCAACATGAAGTTGCCAGAAGCCAGTTTAGCACTGTCCCTGGGTCTGTACAATTCTGGGGCAAGCGTCCTTCAGCTCTCTTTGGGTCATTTGTCCTCCGTGCTCTTTTCCCAGTGCTCTTCTTCCCAACCCCCCTGCTGCTTTCCTTCCTTGTCTGGGGTGGGTTCTCTCCTCTCGCTGCTCCCCTCCATTCTGTCCTCTCCCTGGGTGTACCAAGGAGTGAGATCATTCGCTATCGATCCTCCCACAGTATACTCTGCCTCTTGTGGCCGAGCACAAAGGAAATTAACCCAGGGCCTTGGTGGATAGCAAATACAGCATCTGTGACAGACAGGATAACATGCTTTATTAGGCTCCTGACAAGACAGCTTTTTACCATAATTTTTGATCAGAGACTAGGCGATGTGGGCATCAAAATATGTGTGGGAGGCAGTCACGCTGTATAAGTAGCAGATGAAAAATTCAAGCAGGAGGCTGATGGGCTGTAGGCTGAGGCAAACCTCAGTTTTCCAAAGGGATGTAAAAATTACAGTGAATGCTCAGGTCCCCCACACAACATCCTTTGAGAGCTGTAGGACAATGCAGGGGACACTTTCTTCTTTCCATTGTCTAGGTTTATGCATTCATTTAAGTCCTTAGCCCCGCTCTGGACAGCCGTGAGTATGGCTGAGGCAGAGTCTGGGGCCAAGAGTAACTTCCTCCAGACCAACGGTGCCCTAAGCCCACTTGTAGCAGAATCTCCTGGGGCCAGTCTCCAAATTGTGCCTTCTCAGGCTTCAGCCAGGTGCCCTGGATTAGATTTTCCAGTATGGCGGGTGGAACCAAGGAATCTGCATTTATATAGTACTGTGGGTGAGTCGTGGGCCCTTTGATGTTAGAGAACCTTTGCCTTCAGGAGTTCTGGGCACAGGGAAAGGACAGCCTCTAACACTCCAGCATGCCTCACATCCACCCAGTGGCACTCACTGGCATCCTACTTAGTCATGATATTTCTATAGCATTTCTTCATGTACAGCACACAGTTCCATCTATGGCTCTAGAGCAAAGACCTCATGATAGAGAAATTGCTCCTCTCATCTTCTGGATAAGCAAAGTGGGCTTGGAGAAAAACCAGCTAGCATTGATTTCTTGGCCCTCCTTTGAACATATCTTGTTCCCTGGGATTTTTCAGAGCCAGTGTCTCTCAACAGGCTGGCAACGTCTGCAGATGTTTTCGGTTACTGTGCCAGGGTTAGGCATGCTACTAGCCTGCACTGGAGAGAGGCCAAGGATATAGAAGTGTCCTATCATGCACAGGACAAGCTCCTCCAGCCCAAGCAAAGACCCAGACAGGCCACATGTCAGTCAGTAGTGCCTGCTGGAGAAAAGCTGGCCTATGCATACTCTGCTCTGTCCCACTGTGATCTTATTCTGGAGAGTTGTAAGCATAAGCAGTTTGTTCCTGGATTAAGGCGTCAGATCCCTCTTCCTGCTTCTGGCTGCTGAAGTGGGCTGTAATGGGCAAACAGCAGAAGCCAGAGGTCAGTCAAAAAAGCTCAATTATTAGTTGTGTCTCTGGCTGAGTTGCCCCTTTCTTGCTGAGCCTCAGTTTCCTCTTCAGTTACACAGGGAGGGAGGGGTTGGAGGACACGAAACTACTCCTCTCATTTTAAACTGTGCCACGATCTAATTCTGTCTGATTTCTGTCCCTGCTGGGTGACCTCCTTAGGAAAGGGAGACGAGCTCTGAGAGCCTGGCCCGTGTGCAAGACAAAGCCATTGTTCGTTTTGGCCAATCCATCTTCCTGCCTCCGCAGACAGATCTGCTCCATGTTAAAAAGGAACACCCCAGGCAGAAGGTGCTTTGCAAGGAAATTGGATTGGAATTTAATTGATAGCCTGGGAGATATGCCACTGTCATTAAACTGCCCTGAAAGCCAGCCCATTGTTTTCCACAGAAGCAACATGGCATTGCTTGGACCCCACCATGTGTATGAAATGGGTTTTTCCCCGGTGGACCCACTGCCAGGAGAAAGAAGCCAGGTTTGGATGCCAATAGGCCAGATGGGGACCCGGGCCATGATGACCATCATTTACACCCTGTCTGCAAAGTCTCAGACTTTAACTCTTGCCTGCTGCGGCCTCTGCCGCCTTCCCTGCAGCCCTGTGGAGCCCCCTCATCTGACCATGCCACCCCCGCCTTACCCTCCCTACGTCTCCATCCCCCGCCAGCAACCTCCAAAGTCACTGTTCTGTGGGCTGTTGGGAAGAAGACCAGGGAAGAAAGTGAGTTCACAGCTCCTCTCAGACAATTATGATGCCTAGCTTCATGGTAAAGGCTCTGACAAGCCCTGCAGCAAGAAAGGAACCGTATTCAGCTTGCTGAAAATCAAGTTCCTCAGATCATCTGCATATGAATTCTCTCTCACTACCCTCTTCATCCACATCTTACTTATTTACCTCTTGGAAAACAACATTTCACAAAATCTCTGTTTGGATATACTGGGCTACAAATGGAAGTACAAGATCTTTAGTGTGGATTTCAAGGTTCTCCAAGGAAAGGCGTTGGGTGCCAACCTCGTGTCCTGTCCTCCAGCACTTCCTGTACAGCTGTGCCAGCCTTCATGTTTCAGAAAGGGAGTGGAAAAGCAAAGGTTCCAGAATCACTAAGTCCTCTGAAAACCTTTTGTCACTCTCTAAAGATGGGAGCCCAGAGAATTAACCTTGGTGACCTCAGTCTCTTTACCTGAGATGAGGGCACAAAAGCAATCATCTCATAAGGCAGTAGTGAGAATTAAATGAGCAGATACATGCCTGGGGCCAAGGACATAGGAAATGCTAACTACCCGCGAGCTCTGGGTTGCATTCTATTCCCATGATTTTGTACATGTTGTTCCCTCTGCTGGAAACCATCCCCCTCACTGGCAGTCTGCCAACCTCTAAGTGTCCTGGTCCTGATGTCGTCTCTTCATAGAGACCTCTTCACAGCCCTTGGAAGAGACAAGTGCTCTTTCCCCAGTGCTCCTCCAGCGTCATTCATTCATTCACTGCTTTTTGCATTTCATGTTTACAGAGCCTCTCCTCAGTGCTTGTCACTCCTCCAGGTTATTGGTGACCTTATGGGAAGGGGATGGGACTGACAGGGTCTCTATCCTGAGTGAGAGGAAAGCAAGACATGAAACAAAGAATTCCATGGATAAAGGCCCGCAGCCAGGATGTAGAGGCAGGAACATTCCCAGCAGTGCTGCCTTGCATTCCAATGGCTTGTTTTCCACAGGTTTTCCCCCTTCAGACTAGGGCTCCCTGGCTCCTTTGGGGCTCCTTTAGGCTCCTCAGGAAGCCAGAGTGAGGGCCTGGACCCTGGAGGCTTCGCCCAAGGTGTGTACTGAACAGGGGAGGACCAGAGGGAGCACAGGGTGAGGACAGTCTTCATTCCCCATCCCCTTGACCAGACACACCCTCCAGCTCCTGGGACTTTACAGAAAGGACGGCACCTACTGCGTGTGACCAACAGCAGAGGTGGGTGCTTGAGAAGGCAGAGAGTGGCCTGGTTTATTCTATTTGAAGAACTCACAGTGCCCAGTGGCCTGCATATCTCTCAGAGCTCCATTTTTATTTCTTAAAGAAAAATAACAAGGCAGGTTAGCTCTAAAGAAGATGAATTGAAACAGAGACAGGATAACGGGCGGTCTCCGTCTCCCTGAGGTGCTTTCCTAGTCAGTCCAGAGAGAGAGAAAGAGGGGGAGAAAATGCAGCTCTTCAAATAGCTCTTCTCTTTTTGGAGAATGTGTAATCGTCTCAATTAAAACATGGACCAGAATATTTAATGGCACGGAAATTGATTTTGATGCTATTTAAATAATTTCCCTCTGGAGAAGACGGGTATTACTTGGCCTAATTTGGTAGAAGCATTTGTTTCCTCCCTAGCTCTGAAGTTTCCAGCATGAGTTTCCATGAACACAGGCAGAGCCTAGTGTGAATCAGACTCCAAGGACCTTTCCAGGCTCCAGGAAGTGGGCAGAGGGTTAAATACAAAACTCAGGTCAAAAGACAACTCGGATGAGGTGGTTTGCAAAAGCTTGTCTCCTCCTAGGTTCTGTCTGCATGAGAGGCCCAGCCATGGGGAGAGGCTTTCAGGGGGTGGGTTTGGAGACCTGAAGCTGTGTTCCTGGCATCAGGAGAGTGGGGCAGGAGGAGGGAGCTGGGGGAGGGGTCTGGGAGAAGGGTCCCACCTGTGAACCTCTCTGGCCCACTGCACTTCAAGGCAGCATGAAGACACCTTGGCCCTGAGATGTCCATGGGTTCTGCAGTGGATCCAAGAAGGGGAGGAAATGAATTTGTATTTATTGCTCACTGGGCACTGTGCCAGGCAGACACTCGCATGCACTCCATGGAAACTCCACACCTGCCATCTCGTCATCGTCCTTCCTTTTGACAACAGTCAACCTGTGGATTTAAAGCAGGTATTGGAAAACTCCAATCTCTCACTGAATCTGGCCCCCAATCTGTTTTTGTTTTTATTTGTTTCAATTTTATTAGTATATGCTTGCAGGACACAATGATCACTGTCCCCATGGGGAGTTGGTACGGATCCAGAGCACACCTCAGTTCTATTTTTCATCCTGTTTCCCCCACCCCATCTCTTGGTCCTCTTCCCACTTGCTTAAAAAAAAATCTATCTCCCTGTTTCCTATTATGTCTTTTATTTTGTTCTACATTTATATTTTGGGTTTTGTAAATAAAGTTCTTTTTTTTGTTGTTCTAGGGATTGAACTCACAACCTTGCCAGGCAGGTGCTTATGACACTGAGCTAAATCCCAAGCCCATAAATAAAGTTTTATTGAGACTTGGCTAAGCATTTTTTTTTTTTTAGCTATTGTTGATGGCTGCTCTCCTACTATCAGAATTGAATGCTTGTCTCAGAGGGAGAAAAACCATCAATGGCTAAAGTATTTGCGCTCTTGCTCTTCAGAGAATATGTTTGCTAACCCTCGATTTGAAGTGTGAAAGTATGAAAGGACTATTTTTGTATGTTAAAAGAAGAAAAAGTTCAAGTCAGCCATTTCATAGGGTTCAACCTAATGCCTTATTTTGGGGTTAAATCTTTACAGTGTGCAGCTTGTTAAATAAGCATCTTCCTCATTTGTGTTTTTATAGTAAACAGAACCGATGCTCAGAGAGGTTAAGTAACTTGCCCTTGATCATACAGCTGGAAAGTGGCAAGATCAGGGCAACAACCAAAGGCCCTGAATCCAAGTCTGCAGCCTGTTGTGTCAACCGCGATGCTCTTGCCACAGTCAGACATTAGCACTCTCCCCTGCGGTGCTTGAGAGCACGCCACCGAGAATTCAGAATTAGAATGATCCTGGGCTTATTCTTTGGGCTGCTGGCACCAGGTTCTGTGATTGGAATCCTCCATCTGAGAAGCAGCCAAGGGTCACCTTAGCTGCCCACACTGAAGGGCTGAGATGCATTTCAAGATCAACTGCGGCTTTTAAACATAGGGGCAAGAGCTGACCTGGCCAGATTTGTAACAATCCTTCTCCTTTGTGACTGGAGCTTGGAAAAGATGAGAGGTGGAAGAAAACATGTCTCCAGGTGAGAGATGATGAATCACAGGAACTGAAGGGTGAGCAGATTCAGGACAGAGTCCGGAAGTCCTGGTTGGGCTGGATGTGGGGCAGGATGGGGGCGGGGAGGAAAACGATCAAGGGCCACCCTTGGGCTTCTGCTAGAGGAGAGGTGGAGAGGCGGAGGGTACAGACTTCCCTCGGGGAGGGGGGGGGTGCTGAGCTAGGGGCGGGGATTTGCAGAGAGGGCAGAATCCCTCTAGAGGTCCCTGTACAATAAGCAGAAGTAACCATCTAGTCTAGATGGCTGTTGGAAAGGTCAAGTGAGGCGATGCTTGTGCAGGGCTGGACACATGATCGGTGTCCCTTACATGCAGTTTAAGAAGGTGAAAGGTGTCGATGAGGTGTTGTGCCCGGACGGGAAGAACTTGAGCTCTGGAGCCACAGGGACTCCGGTGCAATCCCACCGGCCTGCCCATGCTCACCTACCCACCATCCCACTGGTCTAGTGATGCAGAGGCTGCAGAGCAAGTCCTGCACTAAGCAGGCTACTTGCATATTTCCTTTAATGCTTACATGCACCCTTACAGGTAAGGGCGATGACCAGCCTCCTTTTATAGCCAAGGGCAAGGAGGCTGGAGAGGTGACCATACCTGCCCCAGGCTAGGTGGTAAGCAATGGAGTGAGACATGGAATGCAAACCCATGGACTCTGCAGCGATACAGGGTCTGTAGAAGGAGTGTTTGCAGGAGTCAGAGAAGGCTAAATAACGTTCTGGCACCTAAGAGACCACGGGCGCTACGGCAGTGCTGAATGGTACCAAGGGTCCTGGCCATAGGAATTCAGGCGAACAGGAAGAGGATATTCTGGGAGGCTTCCTGGAGGTTGTGTTGTTAGTTTTCTGAAAGGGGAGTGATTAGCATAGCAGAGTGAGCCCATGGGAAAAAGGGAATGAGCACGGTAGCTCACAACTCCAGCTCTATCATGTGGTGGCTTGAAAAGAAACTAACATTCTCCATCTCATGCCCAAGCTCTTCTCTCCACCTTTTGGTCTGCACTGAGATGCTCAGTTCTCATGACCTTGTGTTAGTCTTTCTGTAGGGGTTGGATTTTGATAATTTGGGCTTTGTGTCTTTAGTTTCAGTAGTTCCCCGTTAACCTGCACACAGATAGCTCTTAATTCTCACCCACGTTCCAGGCTCCCTGCTTGACCAGCCTATAGGCAGCTCTCTGGACTAGCGCAGCCACCACTCTATGCTCCCGACAGCTCTCTTCCCCTTGCAATACCCAGCACCTCACTGGAGGCAGCGGAGAGTGGGGTGTCACCTGTGCTCAAAAAACCAGCAGCAGGAGATGTGATAAGAGCACACAGAAGAGGCTGAGGAAATACTTGGACCAGTGAATGAATGAATGGATGGAGAGGTTTTGAGTTGCACCATGGTTCACTGCTGCATCTCAGTGGTTGGCTTTCCCTCCATTCCTGGTGGTCTCTGCAGGCCCACACGAGGAGGTTTGGACCTCACGCCCACCACATATGTTCTTCTCCTTTCAGAAAGGGTCATGGATCTCTGCTGCTGATACAAACACCATTCTGCCCCTGACCACAGACCATTATTTTCAGCATGCCATGTTTCTCCAGCACAGCTCGCCTGCCACAATGGAGACAACAGAAAACCCTAACAACTTGCCCAGCCTTTGAAGATCCTTGGGATTGACCTGGACAGATCTCTCTAATCCTATTTCCTTCTCCCTCCTGATGATCTTGGCTCACTCCTCCTGCCAGGATGCTCATGGGACTGCAACCCCCTCATCCCTCTGCTGATCCTTGGTAAGCCCCCCTGCATCCTTAACCTCTCCCCTACCCCCAGGTCCAATCCGGCTCCTCTGAAGTAGGTGAGTCCACTGGGTCTGAGCCATTTTTTCTGCTGTTCTATCCATGTCTATTCCACTTTCCAGCTAGTCTTTGAAGAGACCATGTCCTTGATGGCTTTGTATTCTTGCCTACTTTATGCTCAAACAGGTGCTCACTGCTGTCTTCTAGGAATGACAGTCATTTCTCCCATAACTTCCATACTTGACTGCAAATTTCATGACTTGCATGACCATCATCCATGCCTACACCTCTTGCTTCCTGATTTCTTGCAGTACAGAAAATACCGTACACACCAAATCTCTGTCATAAACAGAAGTTTATCTTCAACCTGCGTACGATCTATTCCTTCATAAGATCTGCAGTGGTCTTATGTGTATCAAATAAGCTATGGGGGAAGACCTTCCCACTCTAATTTCCAAAGGGAAAATACTTTTGTAATTGTTGGAAACATAATTGAATGTTGATACAAGCAGATACCTACCTAGCCACACCTACTGTTATAACTCAGTGTTGTTCCTCCAGCACAGAAATCATAAACTTCGCACAAAGAAATTAAGAGAGAATGAGCCCTGGGAGAGATCTGACAGATAGGATCATTTCCAGGATGGAAAGAGATACCACAGGCTGCCTGGAGCACAGTGCTATTTCAGGGCGGTGACAGCAGCTACCATGAATGATTCTTTCAAATGACTGAGGTACTCTCATGGCAAGTGGTGACTTAAAGAGATGGTACTCTTAAAAGCTGCTACATACAAGTCAGGTGAGGTGGTGTAGACCTGTCATCCCAGCACTCTGGAAGGCTGAGGTGAGAGGATTACAAGATTGAGCCCAGCCTGAGCAATTTAGGGGCTTTGCAAGACTGCCTCAAAATGTAAAATAGAAAAGTGCTGGGGATGCAGCTCAGTGCAAAGTACTGGGCAGACTGGATGGAGACCTATGGGTTCAACCACCAGTACTAAAAAAGGAGAAGACAAAACAAATCAAAACAAAATAAACACGCCAAAACCAATCAAACAAAACTCCTGTGACAAGAACCCTCAAACTATCTCTCCAAATTCGCATCTTCCTTTTGGTCTCCTGCTCACTTATCTTGCCAAACATTTTCATTATTTGAGCTCAGTATTTGCCTCTCCTAACACCTTTAGATCTGTGCTTTTGCCCCTTTCTGCAGGCTGCATGAAGCGGAAGACGGAAGAGGAGTCGCCCAGCCCAGTCGCAATGCTGCGGGGCAGTCCCTCTCCTCCCCTCAGAGGCCTTTCCCTGCCAGCCTCTGGATGGAAATCACTGCAGGCACAGTGTGGTCCTGGATACTCCGAAGGCTGTCAGGGGTCAGGGAGGCATCAGGGACGAACGTCCTACCTCTCTTACCACCTGCCATTCCGGCTCACATGAGAGCTCCCAAGTCACCCCAAAGCCCCTGCCTTTCTCCCTCCTGGTGTGAAAAACGCACGTGTATTCCTCTCTGCTGTGGCATTCAGCCCATCCAAAGCCAGGCATCTGAAGAGCTCTCATTTCTGCTCCTTTCGAATCCACAGTCTCAGAAAGTTTGGTTCATCATCTTTGTCTCAGCTTCTCTGCCCATCCTAAGCTACCACCATCTGTTTTTTAAATTAATTAATTAACTAATCTTTATTAGCATATTTGTCTCTTGCCTGGATCCTTGTGGTAGTGACCCCAAGTGTTGCCCCGACTCCAATGCCTCTCTCCAGAACTTCCTTCCAAGGTGATTTTTCTAAAATTCAACCAATTACCAAATGACTCCTTTGCTTAAAGTCAGATGTTATGGTCAGAATAAGTTTGATTCTTGGTCACTCTGTCCAGGGCTCTTCAGTTCCACTCCAGGTTCTCGTTTACAGCATCAGCTCCCTCCTCACCCGGGCCCTGTGGAATTTAGTTATCTGGTTACACAGAACCAGGGATCACTCTCTAGGCAGATGCATCAAGCAGTGTAGTGGTAGGAACATAGGTCTGTACTGTCTGCCCAGGTTTGATCTTGTTCTGTAATGAGCAGGCTCTGTGTCACATCCTTATACCCAACTTCCCTGGTGTCAAAAAAGAGGGGACCATAGCAGCGCCTCCTTCAGATTGCTGTAGGAGTGTGAGAAAATTTATACAGATGCCTTAACTCTGTGTCTGGTTGTCCTTAACTGTGCTGTGTTGTCCACGCCTGGTTCATGCTGTTGTTCTGCCCTCTCTTCTGTCCCCAGTTAGCTGCTATTTCCTCCTCGCTCTCAATTCACATTAGTGCCTCTTACAGGAAGCCCGTCTGGATTGTGGGGCTGACTCTTGGGCTGGGGTAGGGGCTCCCTGCTTGTTTCTCATGCTGCTCTACCACTATTTGCACCAAGGACCTGTGTCACATGTGGGCTGCATCCTTCCCTTCTTCATCCTTGCTCTCCAGCACAATGTCTGGGACAGATGCGCAATAGGGTAACATCTACTGGCTGGGTGATTATGTAAGAAACCTCCTCTGTGGAGCCTGAGTGTATTTCAGAGGGAGAGCCCGTGCTTCCCCACCTGCCTCGTGGCTCTCCACCCTGACATGGGCAGAATGGATGCTCACAAAGGACTTTTTAGTTTGAGTGAATTAGAAATGACAGACTTACTCCAGGAGTCCGCACATGGCCAGCTTGATGGAGGGAAAGGGCGGCCGGCTGGCAGGAGCACGCAGATAAAGCGAGCCAGAGTTGGTATAAGCCATTTATTCTCCTGAAAGAACGAAAGCTAATCTTTCGTGAGCAGTCTGGTCGGATTCTCATTTCTAATACAGATGGTATCAGGGTCTTAGATGTGATAAACTCGCTGGGTTTCTGTGAGACTTCGGCTGCTGGCAGCAGTTAAATGCCTGTTTTCCTCCCAGACCCAGCACCTCCCTCCAGATCAGCCAGCACAGTCACCCGGCTGCGCAGGAAGCTGGTTCTCCCCACAGGCTGCAGTGTCTGAGATGTGACAATCTCTGTGCCACTTGCTCCCTGTCCCCAGGGCTTCCTTCTGAGTCCAAGATCGTGGCATAAGTGTCATCCCCTCAGCATAGACACCTTCTCCAGCCACCTCATATCAAGAAGTCCTTACACTTTCACTGATGGCCTTGTTTACTGCTCACTCCACCATGTCGGCCCTTCCATTCTTCATGTCAGTCTGGTATTTTGCCTGCAGAGAAGCTTCAGTAAACACTTATGGCATGAATGCACAGATAGGAATTAAGCGCTCTGTGGGCCCCTCGGGAACTACTTCCCGCTGTCTGGCTTACTCCTCTATAACCTGTGGGGGTTGAATAGAATTTTGTAGAGTCCCCTCCCAGCTCCATCATCGATGAACCAACAGGAATGAGGCCAGAAAGAAACATTTCCTATCAGGTGCATCTTATCTAAACCTTGAGCCTCACCAAGACTGGGATTCCTCAACTTTGGCACTATTGAAACTTCAGCCGGATAATTCTTTGTGGCGGGGAACTGTTTTGTGAATTGTAGGATGTTCAACAGCATCTCCAGTCTCTGCCTCCTGAGGCCAGCAGTGTTTCCCCTTCCTCCCAGTTGAAACAACCAAAAATGTCTCCAGATACCAGTTCTTTGAGAAACTGAATTGCTCCCTACACCTTTGAGAACCACGGAGGTAGACCACGGTGACTCTCTTCTTAACACTGTGGCACCTACACTTTCTGCTTCTTTACATCTAACCCGCACCTTGTCTTCTGCAGCTTGAGTCAGAAACCTCAGCAGATGACAAACTCCCTCAATGACAGCAGACTTAAGGGCATTAATGTACCCCTGAGAGGAGTTACTAAAACATAGATCCCAAGGATTCACCCCTAGAGTTTCTGTTACAGTCCATGTCATGGTGTCCTTCAGAGTTCACATGCTGGAGATTTATTCTCCAGTGCTGCAGCATGGAGAGGTAGGACTTTCAAGAGGCAACGGTCGCATCCACAGCAGTGGGTCAGTGCAGTGACTTCAGGAATCGTTTTGTGATTACAGCAAGACTGCCCCTTGAACTCTCCTGCATGTGGTCTCTCTCTTGTCCCACTGTTTCCCTCCAAGGGATGATACAGTAAGATGCTCCTGCCAAACCTGGCTCCTTCCGTCCTAGACTTCCTACCCTCCAGAACCAAGGCCTCAAGATATTTCTGTGCATTGTAAACTGCTCACTCCATGATATCCTGATATAGCAGCACAAGACAGACTGGGCCAGTAGGTCTGGGGAACATCCAAGACTTGGCATTTTTAACCCACAAGGTCCAAGAGAGTGCTGTGGCTGGTAGTGGAGCAGACCACGGTCAAGTGTCCTACATGATGCTTCCCAGTCCTGCAAGGACCTGAGACACCTGGGGAGCCCTTAACAACCCTCACACTTGGGCTACCTCCCAGGCCACTACCTCAGCCTCTTTGGGGGTAGAACTCAGGCCCTGCAGTCTTTTCAACGTGCCTTCGAAGCGATTCCCTCCAATGATTACACAACAGCACATTGAGCTGTGAACTTCTCCCGTACTTTTCTACATGCTGCTCACACAAGAAGAGTCCGTGCACTATTCTGCCTACAGAGGAAGGACACTACTTTCCATGCACGTGCCAGCCTCCTCCTCCCTCAGCTGGCCTCTTGTCCCCTACCTTTGTTCACTTGTTAGCTTATCTCCTGTCCTGGAAGGCCCTGTTGGTTGAGTCTTTCAGGCACATCCAGTAATGCCTGGTCTGCTTATCTGCCTCTCACTTTGCACCCAGCCTCTTATTCCTTTGTGCCTTTCTCCACCTGCCTGCTCCTCCTTGTCTTTATCTTAGCTCCTTCATTTTCCTGTCTTCTTTTGTGAGTAGGGAGACTTTCTCTGCATATAAATTCCCTTCTAATCCCCCTTTGAATTTCAGCTTAGCCAGCACTCCCTGGGTCCCATAGACCTGGCCCAGAGCCCCTTAGGTGCAACCCTAAGAGTTCTCACAGGTGAACAAGGACTTTTATTATTTTTAACATCTATCTATCTATCTATCTATCTATCTATCTATCTATCATCTATCTATCTATCTATCTATCTATCTATCTATCTATCATCTATCTATCCAGTTGAGATAGAGCGCACTGTTACCCAGGCTGGCCTTGAACTTAAAATGCTCCTGCTTCAGCCTCCTCAGACCTATGTGACAGTGCCTAACTTACAAAGGCCTTTAAATTCTGTAATTTTCCTTTGTCTGCCCCACATGGTGTCTCCACGAGGGCAGGGCCCTGTGTACTTTGCTCTCATTGGGTCCCCACTGTCTGGTTGGTGCCTGCCCTGTGTGGCATTAATGCTGAACCAACACTGGAGGGCACAGAGAGCCCCGCTGCAGGTTGCCCTCACCCGTGTGCCTTGGGCAAAGCCGATGTGCTAGGGATGATGCACAAGCATTCTGTCCCCAGAAACTGCAGCCTGGGATGACCAGGGGAGTTTCCTAGTGGAAGCACAGACAGGCAAAATCCCCACTGTCTTTGTGAGCATTATCCTCAGCAGTCATGCACACGTGAGTTCTCATGTGTCATGTTCTGACATTTGGGTCCAGATTCACAAATTCCATGGAGGTCTCTTTCTTCCATGACTTTGACATCCCCAGGGGCCTAACAGTTACTTATCAGGGGGACCCTCCATCTCTAGTGGGCCTCCTCTAGGTCTGGCCGGATGAAAGGCTGGAGGGCCCGGACCTCCTGAAGGCATTGGCCAGCTCCTGGGAGGCTGTGGGGGAGGCAGGTAAATGCAGGTGCCTATGCCTCAGGTGGCTAAGTCCCAAGATGCTTCTGAACCTCCAGCCAGAGGAAATGGGCTGCAGAGGCTGCAGGCAATGGTGCCCCAGGAGTGCATTCATCTCAACCACATCAAGGGGCATATGTGGAGTAGCTGCAGCCTTTTGCCTGTCGGCTATACATCAATAAAGTGGGAAGGAGGGAAGGAGACAGACAGGGAGAGGGATACAGGGAGAGAGAGGATCCTAAAGTATTCCTTAGAACTGCTCTGCCCAGCCCATCTCCACTGGCCCCATGGAGGCCTCTTCACCTGAGGTGGGCTAATTCCAGAAGCTGCAGACAACAGCCTCCTCCTCTGCTGTGAGCTAGGACCGAGTCACAGACCTCTGAGGACAGGAAGCAGCGCCCAAGTTCCTGCCTGGAGACACACGGACATGGGGGCAGGGAGGTTTCCCTTCCAACCCAGTAGCTATCTACTCTCTTAGCCTCCTGTGTCCTGTACCTTTCTCTTGGCAATTCCTAGACATTTCTCCCTGAAGCCCCATTCACTGCCCAGACAGGCTAGACGCTAGTCAGAAGGGAGCACTGACTGGCGTGCTACCATCTTGGAACACACACCATGTGCTCAGCTGGCTGCTGGCTGCTTCCCATGTGCCAGTGTTCCCGGCATCCTTCCCTCCTCCTTCTCCTTCCCTTTCCTCCCTGACTTCCCCCCTCCTTTGTTTCAGTGCTAGGTAGAATGAAAGAGCATCTTTCTGCACACAACTGTGGCTACCACTGAGTCCATTTCTAAGGACAAAGGTCAGTCAAAGAGCATGAAGAATTCTGCAGCTCTACTGACCAGAACTGCATGTTGCTTTCCCAAGGGTTCTTCCAAATTACAAAACAAGCAGGCTTACCAATGTTACAGCAACCTTGCCAGCACTGCGTATTATTGGTTTAAGCATTTAAGCTAATTTAGTCAGCATAATGTGGCCCCTCAGGGGCATTTACCTCACCTCTATGAAGGATGAGCATTTCCCATGAGCTTTCCACATGGGCTTCACCCTTGAGAAATTATTTAATTATGGGCTCTACTTGTGCTTAGGGTCCACATTTTAAAAATTATAACTTTGAATGAATTATATTATCAACTTATGTTTATCAAACCTGTTTTTCTTTTTCACCTTATCACCCATCCCAGGAGCCACTTGAGATCATTTTTTCCATGAGAACTTAATTCTGCATCTATGTGCTTTCCATTTATGCACTGTCTATAGGTCTGTACGTTACACCTGCACAGGAACCCAAGAACCCAATTCCATCCAGTGGGAGCAATGCTTCCCCACTGAGAATGTGCCCGATAAACCAAACTCAGCCACACAGCTCAACTAAGCAATAATGAACTAATGATAACGAACTGAATAATAATTGCACTGCATAAAGAATACATGTGGATTCCACATGTATTTTCTGGGAAACTGTTATGTAAAACCAGTAAGTTACTTGCTCTGGATTTGAAAATGAAGCCAAGGATCCTGGTGTACTTTCTTCTGATGTTTTTAATGAAGGTAGATGAAGAAGTAGGAGGAACAGCCTAAAGAGAGGCTTGGGGCCATTAAAATAAATGTGGCATCAGTAGCAATAGCAGCAACTGGTGCTGTAAGAGGAAGGTGAGCAATGCATCTTGCACAGAATCGGAGAACTAAAGCTGAGCCGTGCTGGGCTCTTCTCCCAGCGGGGAAAGGACAGGCTGCCTGGAGGTCCAAGAGGGTTCCGTAATCAGGAAGAGCTGGTTCAAAGCCCGGATTGCGATTCATGTTCTGTGTGACTCTGGGCCAGCACATTGTCTCAGATTCCAAACCCGGAAAATGGAAGAGAATAACAGCCGCCCCTCCAGGTAGGCCTTAGGATGAGATGAGATAACGTTTCTTATGCAGTGCTGACCCAGAGGCAGGAGGCAGAGACTATCTGCTGTCTCTATTCTTTGTCGGTTTTCAAGAAAGTTGTCTGCACACGTTCAAATATCCGGGGATGAGAGATGGTGGTAGTTAGTTCATTACCGTGACTACCTGAGACAATAAAGAGAAGGGGTTTATATTGGCTCAGAGTCTAGGGAATCCAGCCAGGGTCGGGTGCACTCAGTCCTCTGGGCCTCTTAGGGTGTGCTAGATGGCAATAGCGG
>PVLA01011853.1:0-49296 GCA_004027455.1 Hydrochoerus hydrochaeris | reverse complement strand
GCGGGATAAATGTCTACATTGAAAACACAGTAAGTCTTCACATCTACAAAGGCATAAATTTTATGCCATATTTTCACTCATCACTTTTCTGTCTCTTATATTTCCGCGATCACCATGAGAAAGCTCTGCTAAGTAGAACAGACCGATGAATGCTTGCAGTTCAGCTAGGGAGGTGTCATAATAAATACATCTTTGAATATGGGTATTGCTGCACACAGAACATTTTACTTGCATTTCAACCTTTGTGTATTTCACAGCGTCTTGTAGCATTTTGTTTGTTACAATTTCCAACATTGAATGGCAGTGTGAATTCTGCCCAGTACATGTCACCCCTGCCAAGACCCTCACTATGTTTTCAGACCTAGTTCTAACATTGAATCATTCCATTTGACTGCTGGCCATTTTGCAAACATTTCAACTAGTCAGATATACACTCACATTGCTGCTTTCTTCACCATCTGAATCAAGGAGGCCCGCATTCCCTGTGTCTGTATCCGTCAATTCTCATCCCATTTCACTTTCACAGAATCTTCAGCTCACGTGGCCAAAGTCAAAGCCATCATTATCATTATCCTCCTCCTAACCTCCCCCTCCTCTTCCTCCACCTCATCCAACCTGAGTACTCTTCTGTCATGAAAGCATGTATTTTACCATAATGGATCATCTTCATCATCCTTACATATAATCTCACAATTCAATTTTAACCTCCTCCAAAACTTGCAAAACTGGTTTTTCATGTATCATTGTAGTGAATTCAACTACTTCTACCATAAAAACCAAAAGAAAAAAAAATTTTAACAAATCCTGGAGTGCTGTGTGTCTACTGAACCCTCAATGTTCAAGGCAAATGTATGCAAAACCAGTCAGATGAAACATAACATGAGAAAACATCCTGTTTTCCACTTTTGCTCACATGCACACACTTTACCATTCATCACATCAAATGGATAAATACATAGATTGCTTCCTATGTCCCTCAGGGAAATGCACTGAGATGCACAGCCAATTAAAATTATGCAAAAGTAGCCGGGGATTTAGCTCAGCAGCATAAGCACCTGCCTTGCAAGCATACAGTCCTGAGTTCAATCCCCAGTACAAAAAAGAAAAAAAATTATGCAAAAGTACAGATTTACAATAGAAAAGTAAGGGATGGGTGGACCTAGTATTATGATCTTACCATTTAAAAAAAAAACACTGGTGGACAGAAAAAAATCTGATAAATATCAACACAACTATAGCAGGAAATCTCAATACTCTACTGTCACAAGTAGATAGATCAACTAGTTAAAAAAGAGAAAGAGAGAGAGAGACAATGAAAGAAAAAAAAGAATAGAGTCGAACCAAACTTTTGAACAGAAGGACCTGATATCTATAGAGTGTTCCACTCAGCAAAAGAATACACATTCTTCTCAGCAGCCCACGGAACTTTTACCAAATAGACCACATTCTAGTCAAAAACTATGTTTATGTAAATGTAAAAGGATTAGAATTATACCATGTATATTATCATATCATAGTGCAGTCAAACTAATAATGCCAAAAGAAACTGTGCTAACATAGAAATTAAACAATATACTTTTAATTAACAGGTCACAGAAGAAATCAAGAAAAAAACTAGATAGTGCCTAGAATCAAATGATAAACCCAGTAAAATATACCAGAACCTATGGGACACAATGAAAGCAGTCCTAAAACATAAGTTGATAGCTGTGAGTGCACATATCAGAAAAGCAGACTGAACCCAAATAAATAGCCTAATGATGCACTGCAAGGTCTTAGAAAAACAAGAACAATCCAAATCCAAAGCTAGTACAATGAAGGAAATTATAAAGATCAGAGCAGAAATTAATGAAATTGACACTAAAACTATACAAAGAATAAATGAATCAAAGAACTGATTTTTCAAAAGAATAAACCAAATAGATAAACTTTTAGCCAATCTTACCCCCTCCAAAAAAAGAGAAAAGACTCAAATCAATGCAATTAAAAATTTAAAAAGGCGAGCCAGACCCAAGCCTCTCTCTGTGAGTCAGCACTGTTTGAGGACTGCGGGGGGGAGGACAGCCCCACCCAGACACCATATCATTTTCACTGCTTGGGTTGGGTTTTTATTTTCCTTTCTTTTGTATCTGTTAACTCTGATGGCATGAGCAGCTATTTAAAAGATAGCAAGACCTGTTATGGAAGCCATTATGTACTTACTACTGCCTTGTTTTGATGTCCTTTAATGCATTCACTATTTTGTTTTTATTGCTTCTATTCTATTCTGTTCTGTTCAATTTTTAATATGTTCAAAGGTGTTATCTGCAGTTATTTTGAAGACAACAAAGGCATTGTGGTAACTATCGTTGATTTCATAAGGCTTGGAAATCCTGTATCACTTATTCTGCTTTATTTTGATTGATTTTATTGTTTTATTTTCTTCAGTTTTATCCTCTTTAAAAAAAATTAAAAGGGCAAAATCACAACAGACACTATTGAAATCCAGAAGGTTATTAGTAACTGCTTTGAAAACCTGTACTCCAACAAATTAGATAATATAGAAGAAATGGATAGATTCCTAGATATATATCTATACCAAAACTGAACTAAGAAGATATAAAAACCCTGAATAATCCAATAACAGGTAACAAAATTGAAGCACTAGTAAAAAACTTATCAAATAAGAAAAGCCCAGGTCCCACTGGTTCACCACTGAACTTCAAGAACTTCAGAGAAGATCTAACACCAATACTCCTCAGTTCTTTAATGAAACTGAAAGGGAAGGTGTACTCCCAAAGTCATTACTAGAAGCTAGCATTATCTTAATTCCAAAACCAGACAAGGATCCAACAAAAAAAGACAGCTTTAGTGTACCTCGGTGCTAACTTAATTCTTTCCATGATTCTGATCAAAACCAAATTGGGTGAGAACCAAATCAAATTCAGTGACTAGGTTCATGGTGACCTTATGGGGAAATATGATTTGGTTCTTGTCTTATTTGGTTTGCAACCAGAATCATGGAAGAAATTAAGATCATGAACTGAGGTACTACTGTATTATCAAAATAGCCTTTTTTCAAAAGTTGATATATAGACACATGTGTAAAAACTGCATTGTTTCGCTGGTGTGAGAAACTGAAAGTATAAATAATGACCAAAATGTATCATAGGTTTTGCAAAATAGGAAGAAATATTCAAATGGAGAGGGGAACAAAGGAGAGGGAATGGAGAGAGGAAAGAAAAGTAAAAAAAAAGTGAGAAAAAAAAGAAAACATAGAAACTAAAATGGGAAAGGGAGGAGGCATTGAAGGGAGGGAAGGGGAATGGGAAAAAAAGTTGTATCATGTACAGGTACAAATTCTCTATGATGAATGTGATCCTTATGTATATCTAAAATGTACCAATAAAATTTGACTTTAAAAAAGCTGATATATAGATTTAACGCAATTTCAATCAAAATACCAACAGTATACTTCATAGAACTAGAGAAAAACTATCCTAAAATTTATATGGAAACACAGGAGAACTAGAATAGCAAAAGCAAACCTGGAAACAAGAGCAAAGCAGGAGGCATCACAATTCCAAATATCGAGTTACAAAACTACAGTGATTAAAAATAGCATGGTACAGATAGATACATGTGAATCAATGGGACAGAATATAGGAAAGAGGAACATCCCCAGGCTCAATGAGCCATCCAATCTTTTTTTGTTTTTTGTTTTTTTCTTTTGAGGTAGGATCTTGCTATGCAGTTCAGGCTGGTTTTGAGCTCACTTTGTAGTCCAGGCTGGTTTTGAACTTGCAATGACCTTTCTGCCTCAGCCTCTCAAATGCTGGGATTACAGGTGTGCACCACTATGCCCAGCTCCAATCTAGACAGACAAAAAGGTAAAATAATGGCTTAACACCATGATGTGATTAATCTACTATTACTACCACTATCTTTACCTCTGCTCCACTGCCCTCCTCATTTTGTTCTGGCTCAACTTTAATTATGACCATCCACTCATGAAGCTATTTTCTGTACTCCAGTCAGGTCCCCGTACCCTAATATCAGCCATCTCTCCAGGGCTCACCTTCTTTATCCTATTCTGGTTACAAGCTGTATTAACCAGGCAGTTTCCCTCTTACACACTTCTGCCATAATAATGTCTTCGCCTTGGAGCCAGCCAATAATGTACTGAAACTATGAGCAAAGAAACATCTCCTTTAAGTTGTGGGTACTGGGTGTTGTGTCAGCAATAAGAAAGCTGACTAATACAATTTATAAGTTAAACTGTCATAAATTGAGTAGCACTTTTATTAGTTAGCATTTAAGAATGTAAAAATAGTGATTGGGGAAGTAGTTCAGTAGTAGAGAACTTGCTTTGTATGCCCAAGGTCCTGGGTTCAACCTCTGGCACTGTAGTAAGGAAAACAGATAAAATAATGAACATATAGATGAAAATACAAAGAATTTAAACAGAATATGTAATCTGAAAAAAGACCAATTGGGAATTTGAGTGCTGAAAAATATACAAAATCTGAAATTAAGAACTCAGTGTATGGGTTTAGCAGCAAATTAGATACAGCTGAACATAAGATTAGCAAACTTGAACACAAGTTAGTAGAAAATTCCCCAACTGAAACAGATATAAAAAAAAGAATGAAAAACAAAAGAAAGCAGAAAATGTGGCTGCATGGGCAATATCTAGCATAGACACAATTTGAGTCTCAGAAGGAGACAAGAAAAAATATTGGACAAAATTAATGTTCAAAGAGACAGAGGTTAAGAATTTTCCAAAAGTGATAAAAGATATTTAACCCACAGGTTCAAGAATGTCAGCCTGGTGGCAGAGGCCTGTAATCCTCTTGGGAAGGCTAAGGCACTTGGGAAGGCTAAGGCAAGAGGCTCACTATGAGTTTGAGGCAGCTTGTGGTACAGCCTGCAGATTGCTTAGGTACAAAAAAAACCTTGCCTCCCTTGAAAAAGAAAGAAATCATGCCTTGCCATGTCCTAGTAACACTAGTAAACATATTGAAAGAATTCAGATTTAAACAAAACAAAACACAGGTGGAAATAGTGGTGAATGCCTATAACTTCAGCTCTCTGGGAGTCTGATGTAGAAGAATCACAAAAAAGGGCTAAGGATGTAGCTCAGTGAAAAGGGCTTGTGTCCAATCCTTAGTATCAACAAGACAAACAAAAAAATACCATTTACTTTCAAATAAACAACAGTACAAGTAACAGGTAGCTTCTCAACAAAAACAATGGAAGCCAAAAGAAAACTAAATTAGATTCTTAAAGTTCCAAAAGAAAATATCTGTCAATTTATGCCAATGGAAATATTTTACCAAAATAAAATTTTGAAAAGACATTTTTATCAAAGCAATTGTGAAAAACAAAGTCATGTGAAGTCTAACACGTTCAAAAATTTAGCATAATCCCATAGTAACTGAAATGGTGATACTGTTGTAAAGACAGACATATGTAGGTCAATGGAATAGAATAGAAACCCCAGAATAAAATCTTCTTGATGTGATCATTCCACAGCAAAACAATTAAATGGAGAAAAGGAGATTGGGGATTTAGCTCAGTGGCATAAGTACCTTCCTGGCAAGTGTGAGATCATGAGTTCAATTCCCAGTACTGAAAAAAAAAAAAAAAATGGAGGAAAGGACAGGGTTTTTTTTTCAACAAATAGTGGTAGAAATTGGATATGCACATGCAAAAGAATGAAATTTTATCCTTGCTTTACACTATATATAAAAACAAAACATAAGAACTAAAACTGGAAAACCCTTAGGAGTAAATATAAGGAGAAAGTTTTGTGATACTGCATTTAGCAAAGATTTCTTGGATATGATACTTAAAGTATGGGCAAAAAAACGAAAATCACGCACACAAAATAAATAGGACTACAACAAAATTAAAAAGTTTGTGATAAAAAAAACACTGCTGCATCTAAATCTCTATCCAGGACAATTGGTACCTTCGGACATGACCTCATCAACATGGCTTCTGAAAGTGGCTTTCAGGAAGAAGAAAAGTGTAACACTGAAGGATCACTTCCGCTTCCGTTGGAACAAGCGCTTTCATTTCTTCTACCGTGACTAAGATGGAAGCATTTTTGGAGTCGCGGTGTGGGCACTGGGCTGGGGGTCCGACCCCAGGTCAGTTTTACCGAGTCCCGTCCACTCCGACTTCCTTCTTGGATCCAGCGTCCGCACTCCACGGGGATCCCATCACGCGGACCCAGTAAGTTTTCGCCTGAGTAGTGGGAAGGACTGTGGGCCCTGGTGCAGCTGCCGGTTCTGCGAGCCCGGCGGGCCGGGGCTGGGGGTGGGGGGTCCTGGAGAGTGCGGATAATTAGAAGGACCCATAGAAAACGAGAAATGGACCCCACACCGCGAAAAGACAGCGCAGAGCCCTTTCTCACACCTCAGGAACCCCATGGTGACCGGAACCTCGGTCCTCGGCGTCAAATTCGAGGGCGGAGTGGTGATTGCAGCAGATATGCTGGGCTCCTACGGCTCTCTGGCTCGTTTCCGAAACATCTCTCGCATTATGCGAGTCAACGACAGCACCATGCTGGGTGCCTCTGGAGACTATGCTGATTTCCAGTATTTGAAGCAAGTTCTCGGCCAGATGGTGTAAGTTGTCTGGAGAATAGGGAGTAGTTCGATGTGGGAAAGGGGAGTCCCTGTGTTTTATTCCCTTAAATCGAATGGGAAGAGTTGAGGCTGCAGCTATGGTTTGAGAGAATTGATGAATGTTGAAAATGTATTTATATAACAAAATAGTTGTGGTAACTTCTTTTGGGGTGGGTGGGGATGTTGACTTCCATTCTCACCCCTTTCTCACAACCAATTCTCTTTAAGGATTGATGAGGAATTATTGGGAGATGGACACAGCTATAGCCCTAGAGCCATTCATTCGTGGTTGACAAGGGCCATGTACAGCCGCCGCTCGAAGATGAACCCTCTGTGGAACACCATGGTCATTGGAGGCTATGCAGATGGAGAGAGGTTGATATGAATACAAATAACTTAACTTCCTTGACCACCCAGCCTCGCACCTGTGCAGTGTGTCTTTTCTCTTTTCTCCCCTCAGTGAAACCCTTTACTCAGACTGCATTATCTCATTCTTCAGCTAAGAAATTTAAATGTTTTTGACCCATTGTGTCCTGTTAGCTTCCTTGGGTATGTGGACATGCTTGGTGTAGCCTATGAAGCCCCTTCACTGGCCACTGGTTATGGTGCATACTTGGCTCAGGTAAGAAGTAGATCCAGTGGTTAGGGAGAACGGGGAGGAAAAGGCAGTGGGAGTTAGTGGTTTCTTGTGCCCCTAGAATTCTCATAAGGGACAGGCCAGCGTCTGGTTTGTTTGTTTGTTTGGTTGGTTGGTTTTGGTTTTCTTTGTATCAGGCAGCTGTAATGTTAGCACTGACATTCCAGGAGCACAGTGGCATGCCTGGGAGTCAGCAGACAGGTGCAGAGTGTATGCCCTACAACAGTGGTGGTTAATCTTTCAGAGCTTTGAATGGTACAAACAGCCTGCTGTGGCACATGTGCCTTAGGTTTGCCACCACTGCCCTAGAACTTCAAGGGTCTTAGTGAGACAATAAGTAGACATCATCTTTTCATGTCTGTGGTTCTTGTTTACACTGTGGGATAGAGTTATCAGCTAGATAATTTTCCCCCCTGATCTCCCTAGCCTCTGCTTCGAGAAGTTCTGGAGAAGCAGCCAGTGCTGAGCCAGACCGAGGCCCGAGAACTAGTAGAACGCTGCATGCGAGTGCTCTACTATCGAGATGCCCGTTCATATAACCGGGTAAGGAGTGAAGAGTAAAAATCTTGACAGGCTTTGAATACTTACTTGCAACCATTTGGTTGGTCCATACAACATGACTCTGAACAACTGCTTGACTTTTGACCATATCCTAGGGACTCTTTAGAGTGGGTATTTTCAATGAAAGCTGTTTTTTTTTCAGTTTGAAATCGCCACGGTAACTGAAAAAGGTGTTGAAATAGAGGGACCACTGTCTGCAGAGACAAACTGGGATATTGCCCACATGATCAGGTGACTGAAATTAAAATTACAGGAGGAGGAAAAAAATGTATAGAGGAGTTGGGACTCCTTGGCTTGCTAAGCTGGACTTTTCTGAAGGAAAATTCTCAGTAAAGAGGTTTTGGTTGGAGGGTACAGGTGCTGTTAGGAATCGAACCCTTTATGTGTCACAATTTTAACGCTATTTAATGCAATTTTCTTTTTTAGTGGCTTTTAATGAAATACAGATGCATTATTCGGAACTGAAGTTGCACCCTTAACTTTGAACTTGGCTGGTTCAAAGTAGGTTATTTGTAAAATAAAGCAGTCCTTCACAGTGCTTACTGAGTGGCTTCATTGTCTTGACTAGGTCAGGTCAAGTTACACTGTCACTGAGGCAGGAGGATCACTGCAAATTCAAGGCCAGCCTGGGCTATATAGTGAGTCCAAGGCCAGCGTGAACTACATAGCAAGACCATACAGATGTACAGTTATACTATATGCCATCTTCCTACTCAAAGAACTCTTAGCCCAGTGGTGGCAAACCTAGGGCACGTGTACTGCAATGGGGTGTATCACTGAAAGCCCTAAAAAGTTTGCCCTCTTAAACTGTTTCACCAAATAAACAATTTCCTACATGACACAGAAGACCTGGGACTTTGCTGGGGCAGCTTCTCTATAAACCAGACTTAGGTAAGAACAGGCTTTTATAATTTCCCCTATTGCCCTGATTCTTAAATGTAGGATTTCTAGTTATCCTGGCTGCTGCTATGATTCACTGAAACATTTCAAACATAGACAGTAGCAGAGCTGCTGTGTAACTTTATCCTCTGGGTGGGCATAGCATCCAGCCTACATAACCTCATCTTTCATGCAAGGAACACTGAGCAATGTGAACATTCAACATAAACATTTTAATTACTGAAGAATTCTTAGAAGTACTGTGTGTTCATTGAAAGTCCCAAATGTAGCTGTGAGATTCAGGCCAGATGACTTTTTAGCCATGTTCAGTCCTTGCAGTGGTTTTAACCTGAAATTAATACTCTTATTAAATGATACCAGTCCATATCCTCTCCAACCCTCAAGGTGATTAGGTAGCAACTAGTGAACAATTTAAGCAAAAGCAAACCATGAGCTTTCAGTTATATACTTCCACATAGCCAGTCTCAACACAGAAAGTAGTCAATAAATACGTTTATTGATTAAACAATTATAAAAAAACAGAACAAAAAAAACCTTCCTTCTAGTACTAAGCCATGCAGGCAGAGTCCACAAAAAACAACTTCCTGGCCAAAACCCAGCTGATCACTTCTGGTATTATGATCTTTTAAAAATTAACCCATCCAGAAAGTCAGTGTGCAGAGCACAGCAACCCAACTCTACTATGGCTGTGGTTGCTGTAGAGACTACAAAGAGTAGGCTGTAGACAGAAATGACCTTAGTTCTTAAACTTTATCAAAGGCGGAGGATTTAAAGTCCAGTCTGTCAGTAAAACAGCATCAGGCAAAAAGTTGGGGAAGAGATGCCCAGGTGGATCCTTTGTTTCCAGATGCCGCAGGTTCACACAATGCTGGCCACACTGTTCCGGGAAGGACTCTCCAGTTCACTATATTATAGTGTGCTGGGGGTTTTAAAAACAAAAAATAGGGTTGGGAGCAAGTGGGTGGCAACAAATGTCACCTGTACCACCAGGCCCATCACATCTTGAGCAACTCCCAATCTGAAGGTCTACTAAACAGGGTCACATAAAAAAAAAGTATATAAATGCATTTCCCTTGTTTTATTAAATGTTCCACTTATATACATTTTAAGGATTAACCATTTACAAGCTTGTGCAAGTGGCCTCCTTAGCTCACAGGAGGTGGAAACATTGCTGACTCCTCAGGATGGACAGATGGCTGTGGGAAAAGGTGAACTTCATTTTTTGTACTTTTTCTCTGTACATTTTGGTAACCATAAGCACGTAGTTTAAAAAAAAAAACCCTCATGCAAATTGTAGAAAAGAATTTCTTTCCTTGAGGCTGGCAGTGAAAAATAAAATAGTCTTGCCTTTGTGCACACCCCCCATGTTTCTTCTGTGTCAGATTCTTAAGCATTAAGAGAAATAGAGGAAAGTCATAGTTGGTAAGCAGAATTTCAACAAATGATCTGTCATTGCTTTTAAATTCAACATTCAGCATTTGCACAAGCTCTGGGCTGTAGGGCCTGAGGTCTCTTGAACAGGCATGCTGTCTGTCCACTTAACATGATGAGGCTCACTGAAGCAGGGCTGACCCCATGGGGCTTGCACGATGACACAAATGGGGGTACGCTTTCCACCCTAACTTCTGTTTAATCACCTTGATACTTCTTTCTCACTTGCTAATGACACATGTATGATTCTTTTTTCAGAGTGATGGTGTGAGAATGGGACAAAGGGTGAAGGATATCAAGTGCAAAAAAATGTTTGTCATGTTTTTGTTGGGAGGGTGGTGAGGAAAAGACAAATCTATTCATCATTCTGGATGATTAAAGGTGGTTTCATGCATTTTTAAAGCCACAATTTTGTATCTAGAGCTGCTGTAGAAACCAACATCTCTGGAGAGGAAAGGGAAGGAGAAGGAAGAGAGCGTTCAGTGGGGTTTTTTTCCATTTTCATTTTTATATAAAAGTGTTAAGACCACAAATGAAAAAATTTTATCCACATATATAATAAACCAGTTTGTGAGCTACATATTTCTTTCCCATCTTCAAAAATGTTCTCACATTGACAATGATTAGATAGCATCATGCCCAAAGACATTGGCCACACAGTAAAAACCAAAACTCAGTACTATGATACAATTGAGGTAAATGGGGAAACAAAACAATTTAACATTTGCCCACAACAGATTTTTTTCTTTTTCTTGATTTTTTTCAGAAAAATACCAAACACAGTGATTTAAATTTTTTAAAAAAGTCACAAAAAACTTGTTTTTAGCAGAAGTGAATGACCAATGGGCCAAACTCTTGGCTCAGACATGATCACTACTGATTTTCCTAATAATCCACAAATTCACAGGGAAATTTAAGTCAATGTAGGGGGAGTGGTGGCATAAAATTAAAAATATAAATCAAGTACCCCACCTGGTATACCCCCCTTTCCCTAAATACCTCTACCCTCCCTCACTTTCCCACCCCCAACCACACATTCTGATTCCAACACTCAAATCTCCATCAGATCTAGGTCAGCTTCTTCAAAGCCATAGAATGACTCCGTCTCACTCTCTCCCTCAAAGAGCTGGTGAAGGCTTTCAGGCTCCACTGTCTCTTCAGGCGATGATCTGGGTCGGGGAGTGGAAGCTGAGGGCTCCTCAGACTGTTCCCCACTCAGCTTCAGCTGCTCCTCTAGCGAGGCAATAAGCTCCTCCTGCATATCGGCATTGCGTGTGGGTGAGTTAATGTTGCCATCAGGGCCTGGCAGAACACTAGCCACAAGGAAGGATCGCTGAACTAGCTCTGGACAGTCCCTAATGACGCTCAGGACCTCACCCAGCCAGACCAGCACCAGCTGAAGCAGAACATCAGAATCACATGTAGTATCTGCCATCTCCCGAGCCTGCTCTTTCCATTTTTTGTGTAGGAAGTTCTTGACAGTTCGTTTAATACACACATCTAATGGCTGGATTTTAGAGCTACAGCCTGCTGGCACCACTGCAGGCAAAGTGCTAGAGGCACTAAGCATAGCCAGTACCTCTTCTGACAAGTGAGTGCGATGACAGTCCATCACAAGCATACCTTTGCTGCGCTGGCAAGTGGAGTGCTTCTGCCACACCCGGGTTGACCACAGCTCCATGATTTCATCGTCACTGTAGCCACTCTCCTTTGCCTCTAGTAATATGGAGTCTGGCACATTAGCAGGCTGATTTATTTGTCCTCGATAGAAAACCAAAGTAGGGAGGATGGTGCCATCTGCCAGAATGGCCAGCACTACATCACACCACGGTTCCCCTGTGCCCACTGTCTGCAGGGCATTCTCCTTTCGGTCATCACTGCTCAGTACCTCTGTATCCAGAAATAAGGAGACCTCATCAATGGCTACAATCATGGATAAGGGTAAGTCCTGGTTGTGAATCTGCCGCTGCACAAATTCAATGAAGAGTCCTGCATTCTCTGCCACATCCTTTGGCAGAGTGTGGGCCACAGCTCGCCGGGCATGGGGAGTCAGGTGGTGCCGCAACATGAAGCGCACAGCCCACTCGTAGGAGATCTTAAACCCCCCCTCCAAAGAACGTCCTATTTTGGTGGCCTTCTGGAACAAGGTCTCCTCATTTACAGGCAACTGCTGCTCTCGCTGGGTCAGCACCCACTCAGCCAGTTTCTCTTCTGCCTCAAAGCTAAGATATTTGCCCTCCAGATTCTCCCCCTGGGAGGCCTGGAAACGACGAAGCCAACGCCGGATGCGTCGCTGGGGGTTTCGGAAGTGTTCGGCTGCTTGTTCTGTGTTGCAGCAAAGGGCAAACAGTACTACTCGCAGCTTCTTCACAGACAGCTGTTCTTTCTTGCCAATCCCACTGCTTCCTCCACCACCTGATGCTGCCTCAGGTTCCTGGGTGATGGGGCTCCCTTCATCCTGGTCATCAACACTGAGACATTCAGCCACCTCTGTGGCTAAGGGTGGGAGGGCTAATGGCTGTGGGTTAGTGGGGGTTGGTGGAGGGGTTGCCGTTGAGGCTGGTGAGGGCAGGGCCTGGGCCACGGAGGCAGACAGCTCTTCAGACTCAGCTGGAGTAGCACCTACAGATTTCATAGTGGTAGCTTTGGTGAGGGTAAAGGAGGAAGTGGGACACGTGTTCTTCAGGTTCCTGTCATGCCCTCGGTCACGGGCCTGTCCATGCCTGAAAGGTGGGAAGTACAAAGAGGAGAAAGATCAGCCATTTAAGTAAGGAAACTTCAGTAGTATCAGCAGTAATAAGAAAAGCAAACATACTGCAGAACAGAAATTATGAAGTGAGCCTTGATTACCTTGAATGAGACATCCAAGTGAAGCCTAAGAAAGAGATAATAAATAAACAAAAATGTTAGCTCAGCGAAGCTCTCCAATATAGGTTCCTTGGATTTCAGTCTACTAGACAAAAACACTCCTCCTAAGGCCAACTTTCCCAGTTTTATCTAAACTTCAAGTCTGAATGTTTCCAATTTGGTATAATATATCTCAATGGGAAAGGGTGAGGCCAGAGAATGATGCTCCAAATTCATACTATGATATATTTTTGGCCCTCTGTTCCCATCATCTTCCTTACTTACCCCGTGGCAGAATGCTGCTCGATCTGTGAGAGGGGTTGAATACCAAATGCTTGGCCATGGCATCACCCACAGAGGTAACAAAGGTACAGGAAGTACAGGCCAGCTTGATTCCACTAAGAAAGAGTCAAGAATACATAACATAAACACTGCACTGACAATAAGCCAAGCTAACCTCAGGCTTAAATAAAGCAAAGGAGGGGCCCTTTCTTTCTTTCAAATTAATTCATATAACCACCCCACAAAATAACCAAAAGGATGTATTATAAAAACTTGAAAAATTAAGAGCATTAGTAAAGTTTTTCATTACCTCACAGAATTTTTAAACAATGCCAAATACTTGGGGCTCTTCCGTGGAACATGATTGCTGAGGAAGATAAAGAAGTGAAATCAGTTACTATATTCTGTTGACTAACCTAGAGATCACTAGCCAATGACATTGACCAGCAAGAGACGCCTCTTCAATTTACCCTAATCTTAAGCCAAGCCAATTTTCCTATTACCATGCTCCCATTTTTTAGATTTTGAGACAGGATATTGCCAAGTTTCCTAGGCTATCCTTGAACTTGTAATTCTCCTGTCACCCTCTCAAATAACTGGGATTATAGGCATGGGCGTGGCCCACCACATCCAGTGCCTTTACTATGCTTATTAAATTTTAGTTATGTATATGAAATCACCTAAAGATCTATTATCATTCACATTCTGATTCAGGTCTGAGTGGGGAATCATTCTGAGTAGCAAAGCCCTAGGGAATTGGAGCACAGATCATTAAAGCCAAATCAATGTAGATTTGGTCTATACAGGCAAATAAATGGGCAAATAACTCTAAGGGCTGAAGGAGGAAAAAGCTCACAGCATCAGGGGAGGGAATGAAAGGAGTTCTGATAATCAAGTAGAAATACTGCTCTAATCATGACTTACTTTATCATGTGGTTGGCATAAGCTCGAGAGCAACAGGTGCTATAGCGACACAGAGAGCAGTGTACATAAGTAGGGAAATGATTTGGGAAATCTGGGATCTCAAAGCTGCACTCCAAACAGGTTTGTCGGCCCATGACGCTCCTGTCCAAAAAAAAAAAAAAAAAAATTCTTATTATTGCCTCAGGTATCCTCAAATTGTAGGCATTTTAGGACACCAGGCTTACTAAAAGGGTATCCAATTTCACTATCAGGAATATCCTGATCATTCAGTCCCCACCCTCCCAGCAATTAAAAGGCGCTGACATTTTCCTCACGGCTCTCTTCTGGATGTTGCGTTGGACAGGGGGATAAAGGAAGACAGGCAGAGGGTCCGCTGAGGATATCAGTGGTGCTGCTTCCTGCAAGGCGCTGGGAGGTGTATCACTGGAGGATATAGGAACAGTTCGTGGCTGCCCTCGGGAAGCCCGGATTGTCACCTGAGAGTCAAGGGAAGAAACAATTAGATATCACCCATAGTCAACTTCAGAATACTAAAAATCTCTACACTTCACTTCCCTGGGTCTGTAGAAAAATTTTCAGCAAACTCTTTACCTTGGTGCCTGGTTTCAAGCCTTCTAGCTGCTTGGGTTTACGAAAGGTTTTATGGTGCTGAAGCTTGTGTTCAATTTTGTCCTTGGCAAAAAGAAACTGCAGACGGCATTTATTGCAGTGGTAGACATTTCTCTTCTGAAGGGGAAAAAAGGAGACAAGAATTCCTTAAACATTTCCTATAAATTTTCTTCTCTAAGGTGAATGTCAAATATATCATTTTCTACCTTCCTGTTTATAATTTAAGCAAATAAGAAAGAAATATACAAGAAAACCTACCATCAAGAAGCATCATCTCATGCTTCCACAGAAAGGTGGTATCAAGGCCTGGCCTCAAACCATCCCTTCCTGACTTGTAACAATTTGGATCAGTGATGCAAGTTTTACTTGCCCTTACTTACTCCTCACACTGTAGACAGTGCTACCTATTCCTGGACATTCTTCTTTCTGGTTTCTTTTAAAGACACTAACATGTATTATCATAAACAGAAACAACTCATACACTTTACTCTGTACACTTTCATTCTGTTTATCTTTAACTGATTCTCAAGTTCCTTCCATAGAAACAGCTTGTTACCAGTTTTCTGAATATTTTTAATATAGTCCATGAAAATAACTATGTAACAATCACATTCATATTGATCATTGCTCCCATTTTTTTGCCTCTTTTTGAGATGAGGTTTCACTATGCAGTTCAGGCTGGCCTTGAGCTCACTTTTGCTGGCCTTGAACTTGCAGTAATCTTTCTGCCTCAGCCTCCTAAGTGCTAGAATTACAGGTGTGCACCATCATGCCCGGCCTGTGTGTTTTGTTTTGTTTTGAGCATAATACTTTCCTTGTAACACAGCAATATATACAGGTATGTCTCCTCATGGATCATTTTGAGGGTTGTCTGCCTCACACAAAAATCCTTAAAAAAATAATTGGACTCATTCACATCTATAAAATTCTTCACTAGGATAGCAAAAAAACAGTATCGGTGAGTTTCATACAGGTGACAGTCTCTACCCTATTTGGAACTGTATCTGTGGTACCCCAGTAGACACTACTATACAAAGTAGGGTGTGAGCAGAGGGGTGCTGCCAACTACAGCATGAACACTTCTGTGTATATGAAAGAATATCAAGACACATGCACCCAACTAGTTCTCCATTTTCTATTTTCTCTTAAATAACTTTGCTCTTCTCTAGTAGTGCCTTTCTAGAATTTTGTAACAAGGTCAAATCTATTCCATCTTACAAATAAAATACAACCAAACAACCCCACAAAATTCACCTATTACTTCCTACCTCTGGATCTACCAAACTTTGTTTTATCCTTCATTAAAAAAAAAAAAAAAGCTTTTAAATAAGTGTTTTCTATTTCCTTCCTTCTCATCTTATTAAAATTTGACTTTTGTTCTGCCAACCAGTAAAATGGTATTTGTCAATGTTGCTAAATTAAAGTTCCATTTGTTTCTACTTTGACACCTTCCTGTAACATGTGACATTGATTATGGCCTTTTCTTCAAAATACTTCCATCTCAGTTCCTTAACTCTAAACTTCTCCTGGTTTTCTTATTAGGACTATGGTCTGGTTTTATGGAAGGAGACTTCAAGGACCCTAAGCCTTGATCTTATTCTCAAGACTTTCCTCCTAGGTTTTTGACTTAACCCAACAGCTATAACTGACGTTCACAGATACTTTGCTAACTCAGAATATCTAAATCATAGTCCTTCTACCAAATATACTTTCTCCATTTTTTGTATTTCAGCTAAAACAGTTCCAGTAATTCATCAAAAGACAGAGCCTTAGCAATTATTCGTAACTATTCCCTGGCTACTTTTACCTAATCCAGCTCGAAATTGTCAATGTAACATATCTTCTCAGTATCTTTCAACTCTGCCTCTTTTCCTTTACCTCAAAAGCCAGTATATCTACTATCACCTCTCACCCAACCTACTGAAAGAGCCTTTTTTTGGTTAGTCTCCCTAAATTCTGATCATATTCTCTAGTTCTTTCTCCTCAGATGAGTCAGTGTAAAACCATAACTAAACCAAATCTGAACATATCACTCCAGGGCTGACATCCTATTTATAGCTTCCCAATAACTTTTTCATTGTGTTCAAGATCTCCCGTGATCTGTCCTAACCTTATACCTAGTATCTATACTAAATCTCTCTGTTTTTTGACCCTTCACAATCTCACTCTATGATCTGGGCACAGAGTTCTGTTCCATTTTATCTGACTCATTGCTTTTTATCCTTTAAGTCTTAAATATCACTTCTAGAAGCCCCATTAGGCTTACAAAATAAGTGTATGCTTTTCTATACCTTATACTTCACCTTAACACAATATTCTTCATACTTTTACTGTTTATCACTAAATCTCTATATTACTGCATGGCATGTAATTAGGCAAACATATACATTGTCTTCTCTACCAAAATTATTTGTTAATAATTTAGCTAATAATTAGCTAAGCCCTGGATCCAACATCTATCAATTAAAACAAGTGAGACTACAGGAACTGCATGGTGCCTGGTACCTGGTGCCTCATGTAGTGCTGCTGGAATGCATTGCCATTTTTGAAGACCTTCAGGCAATAAGGACAGAGCAGATGTCGAGTATCCTCGTGGATCATCCGAAAATGGACATCTACCTCAGAGTACAGCGAGGAGCGATACTGACATACCTGAGTCACACAAGGTGGGAAAGGACAAGAGTTAAATGACTGAAGGTTTAAGAAAGAAGTAGCAAAAATACTCTCAAACATGAAAAAAATTTCCTAAATATAGAGAAATTAACGATTTTTTTTTTGAGAAAAGGTTTAAATTAGCTCAAAAAAATTAGTTTCTAGCTTTGAAACATATCTATGCTTATGGTAAATTTAGCCATAACTTAAGATACAAAATAAAGAATGGGTGAGTCTGAGAACAATATTATTCTATAACTAAGGAATACAACTTTGTCTCTCTCCAAAGAGCAAGTTCAAGAGACATTCTCTTCCAGCATGCACAACTTCCCTGGCAAAGTAAAGTATTACACTTGTGGTTATACTCTTTTAAAGTTTTTCTCCTGCATGGAAAATCCCAAGGATTGAAGTTTTTTATTTCTTCTCTTGTCTCTTCAAAATTGCCAAACTGAGTGTTGTAGTAAATACTCATTAGTGGATTCTTTATATTCAGCCTGAAAGTAAAATGGCTAAAACTTCCTGGAGAAAAAGGCAATACCTGACAAACATAAGGCATCTCTCCTGGCTTATGAGTGTCCTTCATATGCTGGAGAAACAGTGGCTCACTTTCAAATGCCCACTCACAGATCTTGCACTTGGCTGTAAGAAAAAAAGAATCAATAAAACCACCTGAAAACAAGATCAAAGTCCTCAGAAGCTGGGTGTAGTAGCACAAGCCTGTAATCCCAGCACTCTGGAGGCTAAAGCAGGGGGATTGCTGTGAGTTCAAGGCCATCCTGAACTTTCTGGCAAGAGCCTGTCTCAAAGATAGAACAAAAAGAAGTCCTTAGAATCTTCTTTCTCACCTATTTCTTCATTTTCAATACTCAGTACAAGTTTCCTTCTTTCTTTAAAATGATTCTGCCTTAATATTTGTGTTGCTAATAACCTACAACTCAGACTTTTTACCAAAGCTCTGTTAGATTTTAAACTTAACTTTTCTTATTTGCAGTTCTGAGGGTTGACTGCAGAGTGAAATACATCTCCAGCATTTTTCTTTTTACTTGAGATAGGACTGCACTAAACTGCTAACCTGCCCAACCTGAGCTTGCACTTGCCATCCTCCTGCCTCAGCCTGCTGGACTTATAGGCATGTGCCAACATTTCCTTTTTTGAATTAGTTACATTTTAAATTGGGTGTCCTATCTTTAACTTAACTCAGTATCCTACTTACCATTTTTCTTCTCTCACTTCATATCTTTCTAATTCAAAAGTTAGGTACTATCTCAAATTCCATACTGGGAATTAGCACTTCTGATTTTATTGGCAAAAAACAAGCTAGCTCATATGACTTCCCAATGCTCATCAGTGGGCTTTTGAGAGCTCCTAGTTCCTCAATAAATTTATGCAGTATTCATTCTTTATATGCTACTGCCAAATGTTTTTGTTTTTGGACACAAGGTGTTGCTATTTAGTGTAAGTGGCTTGAAATTCACTATGTAACCCAAGCTGGCTTGATCTTAAGATCTTCCTGACTCAGTCTTCTAAGTGCTGAGATTATAGGTGCCTACTGCCAAATTAATTTTTTTTTTCTGGTTTTTTGAGACAAGAGTCTCACTATGCAGACCAGGCTGGCCTTGAACTCACTTTGTAGCCCAGGCTGATCTCAAACCCACAGCAATCCTCTTGCCTCAGCCTCCCAAGTATTGGGATTACAGGCATGAGCCACCACATCTGGCAAATTAATTCTTTTTTAAGGTTGTATGACTGGACAATGATTATCTCCTATGAATATTTCAACAAACATCTACTGAATATCTGAGTTAACAAGCATTTGTACTCTAAGACTGAAACTTATAAACAAATGTTCTTGTCTCGTTGGAAGAGTTCAGGTTTCTTTCCCTGTATTAACACATTAAAGATAATTTTACCTTGAAAATGGTCATTTTGTCAAATTTAAGAGGCTGCAACTATAAATTTTTGGTAAAAAGTTTCCTATTTTGAATTATACAGTAAAGCCTCTAAAAAGAATATTATTTATTTTTATTCTTCTTACTTTTACTTTCCAGTTTTGTAAAGAAATCCTCCCTCAAGGAATGAGGAAAAGCTTTAAGACTGGAGTTTGCAAGAAGAGGAGCCAAGAGAAGCAAGGAAAAAAGATACGTTAAATATGAAAGTTCAGGACATATTTGGGAAAGTTAGCTAGAAGTATACTTTCTTTTTTTCTCCTCCTATCTCTCAATCTGTTCTTCTGTTTTGATTGTGGTAATGAGAATTGAACCCAGGGCCTCACACATGGAGGCAAGTACTCTACCACTGAGCTACACTTCCCCATTGGAAATGTAAACCTCTCAGTCTGGATGCATTAGGGAACTCCAACCTCTCAGTTTACTCATCTTTTTTCTTTTCTGTGAAATACCATTAAGCATTGATGCTTTCTGTTCAAGCCTTTGTTATTCCATTTCCCCTGGCTCATCTATTCTATTTCAAAGGCTCTGCCACAATCTACATATCAGCTTTACTGTCATAGCTGTCACACAACATCAGTAACAAAAGCAGCATTAATGCAATTTCTAAAGCCCATGTAGCCTTATGTGTGCTATCTAATACCAAGGTAATTCATGAGAAAAGAACTCCAGACATTAGGAAGTTCAGAGTTTTCTAGTGTCCTCTGACATACCACTTCTACAAGGGAAGGAGCTGTGTGAGAAAATCTAAGAGGGAGGGCTCAGTGACATCTCCTGCCATGAGGAAGGTCTGGGTTCACAGGCCTATTTGAAACAAGAAGTGTGAGCTGTTTCAGCGGCTACTACACTGTACTCACACTGTCCCTTCCAGCACTATTACCCCACCTCCTTAACACCCATGTCTCCCACTTTGAGAAAACAGACACAAAGTACTAGAGCTTCTGCTCCTGCCTTCTGAAGTATAAAAGAACAGGTCCTTTATGTCTTTCTAAAGCTTACCCATCCTTCCCTCCCCGTTCCAGGGACCCTGAGACTTTGCCAATTGATTTTTCCCCTTGAGTTTTTATCACACAGGCTCCTTGCTGCTGACCCCTGAACATGATTAGGCCCCCCAAAGCATATCTCTCTCAGCCTTTCCTCTTCTTCAGTCTACTGCTTTCTCCTTTCCATCAACACAAGATTTTTTTTTTCTTTTGGTACCAGGGATCGAACTCACATCTGTGCACTTGCAAGGCAGGCGCTTATGCCACTGAGCTAAATCCCTGGACCCAGATTTTTTTAACATCACATTCTAATGATTAGAAGCCTAACCTATGTTACCTTTAATGGACACTGAGGTGGCAGGAGTGATACCAAGAACAATGTCAGAATACTTAAAAGACACCCTTCAATGCCTAAGGAAAATCGGAGTAAAAACCAATGGTTTCAACCATTTTTGAGTTCTGAACCCTTCTGAGTCTAATGAAATCTAAGCAACCTCTCTATTAAAAAATGTACACAGGCACAACGTATGCATACAGTTTCAAGGGATTCACAGCATACCCAACAAACACGCAGGTAAGGATCTCTGTATTAGATATAAATTACAACACTGTGGTGTAGGATTGTGAGTAATTAGACTGCATTGTCTAGCATGCACAAGAATCTGGATTAGATCCTCAGTACTGCAAAACAAAACAAAAAGCTCCCAAAGACCATGAAATAGTACTAAGCAAACTGTGAAAGGACCCAAGAGCCACAGAAACTCTTTTGAATAATAGACTATCCTTAAATGAATGTGAAGAAAAATGTAAGACTATTAAGATTACACTATTACACTAAACATGATTAACTACTGAATGTTGAAGATAACTTGAAAATTTGAAAATGGACTAGATATCACACACATTATTAAGAATTTATGATTAATTTTATCAGATTGTGACAAAGGTACTGTGGTTATGGACAGAAAAAAACATCCCTTCTTCAGAGATACATTTAGGGATAAAAGGTCATGATGTCTGCGATTTAATTAAAAATACTTCCAAAAATAAAAAGGAAAATAATTTTACCCAAAATGAAAAACAAAGCAATGATTTCCAAAATATTAGCACTAAAAAATAAGCTATTTTTAGGTAGGATCTGTTATGGGTGCAAAGAAAAGAGTTAAAAATTAAACCAACCACCAGGCAATCTGTAACTCCAGTCTTTAGGAGGCTGAGGCAGGAGGAATGCTGTGAGTTTGAGGCCAGCTTGAACTACATAGCCAGATCCTGTCTCCAAAACACAAACAAAATCCAAGAAGTCAGGCATGGTGCCACATACTTGTAATTCCAATACTTGGAAGGGTGAGGCAGGAGGATCACCATGAGTGTAAGGTCAGCCTGAGCTACAAGATGATACCTTGTCTCCAAAAAAACATGAAAAAGAATAAATCTTTACTCATAAGAAATATTCTCTCTCCTTTTCTTTGTTACATATGGAACTCAGAGATTGACCTGAATCCAGTCCTTTGCACTGAGCTACATCTTTAGTCTTTTTAATTTTTTTTTTTTAAGTAATGTATGATACAGGCTGGGAGGTCAATGCCTCGGGATGGGCAAAGACCTAATTTTTAATTGAATCAGGATCTCACTAAATTGCTGGGTTTGAAAGTATGATCCTCAGAACTGAACTACTGAGGCTGTGAGCGAGATGCTGGTGGCTGTGGATCCCTACGGACAGTCCCAGCCAAGATGCTTCGATCGCGTGAAGATGGGTTTTGCCATGGGTTGCGCCGTGGGCATGGCGGCTGGGGTGCTCTTTGGCACCTTTTCCTGTTTCAGGATCAGAATGCGGGGTTGAGAGCTGATGGGCGGCATTGGGAAAACCATGATGCAGAGTGGAGGCACCTTTGGCACATTCATGGCCACTGGAATGGGCATACGATGCTAATCAGGGCAGCAGTTGCCTGCTACATCTACACCTACCATCTGTCCCAGCCCTTGTAGTATAATAAAGTCTTTTCTTCTCATAAAAAAAAAAAGAAAACAATGATCCTCCTGCCTCAGCCTCTCAAGTAGCTGGGATTACAGGCATGTGTGTATTATAGATGTGTACCCTGTAACTGGCAGTGCTCTCTTTGTCTGGACTCTAGGTAATCCTGCATCTGGACATAGTGCCTGACACTAACACAGCACCCTGTTAATAACCTACAGTCAAGGGAACTACTGAGAAACAGCAAGACAGTCAACTTCTTGGCTTAAAGGCTGTTCCACCTCCAAATCTCTAGTTAAATGATCTAATAGATATTAATTCATGTTGAGTCAAAGTTTTTAATTTGAGCAAATGCGTCCAGATAATATACTACTTCTGTCTTTATGCTTTTGATAATGCTGTTTCTAATCACCTAAAGCTTTCCCTATTAGTTACTGCCCTCTAAATCCTTGTATTTGCAGACCCTAAAAGTTTAACCTCACTTTGAAACCTGGCTACAGATCTTGTTCCTTCTCTGAATTATCTCATCTCAATGTATGTTCTTTTGTTTGTGGGGTAAGACAGGGTCTCTCTTTGTAGTGCAGGCCTGAGTGGCCCACCTACTAGGGCCTCCCAAAGGCTGGGATTACAGGTGTGCACCGCCACACCGGGCTTGTTGGTAATATATTGTCTTGTTATCAACAAATATACTTTCCGGGCTGGGGATTTAGCTCAGCAGCATAAGCACCTGCCTTGCAAGTGCGTGGTCGTGAGTTCAATCCCCGGTACCAAAAAAAAAAAAACAAATATACTTTCCTATACCTAATTTTTGTGTTTTCACCAAAATTAGAAACCCTTTAAAGGACATTAGAAATACTTTAAAGAGAGCTCAAATTTTCACAATGTCTACTTACTAGAGGTATATAATAATTTTAAGTAGATGGATTACTCTGAGCCTGTGTTCAGTCTTTTGTCCACTCTTCTATAAGATATACTCACCATGTATTTCATCGAAAATATTGTCTTCAGTGGCAAAATACTTTAAGTCAGGTTTATAAGAAAATAAGGTAAGTAAAGTAAGGATGGCTATAAATATGCAAAAGTGCTTCCTCTACACTGTTATCCACATACACTTAAATATGCTTTCCTCTATTGCCATTCAGGGAAAAAAGTGTACATCTCCCTGGCATGTAAGTTTTTAAACTTACTAGTAGATTCATAGGGACTATGAACATTTTCCAAGTGGCACTGGAGCTGGAAGGGAGTGGAAAACTGGCGGTAACAGTGTTGGCAGATAGTATGACCATCCACCTCACCATTCTGCTGATCAAGTTCTACATGGTGTTTCATGTGATTCATGAATCTGTAGCACAGCACAAAGAGAAAGTATAAAAAGTATAATCAGTAATCTTTGAAAAATACAATGGTAAAATCATAAACATTATCTGCTCTCCTCCCCTCTGGATGGTGCAATCTTTTTCTGAACCTAGATGGGTCTTTGAAACTAAGAACTCTGGGTTAGAAGATGCATTTATCTCCCTTACTCTACCAAAAGCTATCTTTTGTTACCACAATACCTGCCTTCCACAATACACCTTACTGATTTAATAAGCCCAAGCAAGACTATATCCTAGTTAGGAACGAGATCTCCAAAGCAAAACTTAAATATATAAGAAAACTTAAGATTTCTTTTATGCAGGATAACCTCTAACACTCAACACTTACCGGATGTTATTTTTTAGCCTTTTGGTACAATGCGGGCATCGAAAAGATGTGGCAACCTTAGGAAAGTTTGTGAGCTGTGATGCTTTGCCACTATCTCGTCCATAGTAGAAATCATCTACCAGCATAATGAGCTTTGTCTGGACTGCATCACCCACATTCTCATTTGGCTCTGGTACTTTGGTAGGCGGTGACAGTGCAGGAATAGGTGTAGAAGGTGTTGAAGTAATAGGAGCGGTTTTCTCAGGGGATGAGGGCTTTGCTGCTGATGGGACACCGGGTTCTGAATCCAGAGACTTGCCTTTCTTCTGGTACTCAACCATTTCTGGGCAGCAGTACTATACAGAAAGAAAATATATGATCATTCTGGTTATCCTGGGGGCTAGCATACACCAAACTTCATTAACATTCCCTGATAACACTTTTGATATTTTAAGTGGTAAAATATTTCTTTTGTGTTAGAGATGAGGTTTCTGCTGTATTGTCCAGGCTAGCCTCCTGGGCTCAAGCAATCCCCCCAATCCCAACCTGCCAAGCAGGTGGAACTATAGGTACATGCTACTATGCCCAGCTCAAGTGGTAAGATATACTTAGCCTGTTTTCATCATTAAGTTTTCTATGGGTTTCACCCTTCTACTTGTGTATGTCCACAGCCATATAACCCCTAACACCTTACCTTATGCTTCTCCCACCTTAGATTCCCCCATAACTGTTCACTTGCTCTGAGTTCCCTGGCAGATAAAAGTTCCAAGTTCTGCTTCTGGACCAATACCCAAAAATGAAAAGGCTAGAAAATCGGGACCATGAAAAACTCTCAATTCACTCAATGACACAAGTAACAGAAACTTAACAGAGGCAATGTGATTTGACCTCTTACTTAATAAGCTTGCTCTGGGGAGTTTTCAAATCTACCATGCTAAAGAAGTAAGGTTTCACATGTTCTGATGTTTCTGAAGGTCTTTTAAATATATCCTATCACGTTCTAAGGTACATAGCTCTTCTAACAGACTAAAACTGTTTAAAAAAAGCTTCTCCATTAGTTTAGAGCCCCTGCTTCACAGGCTCTCAATAAATATTAAAGGAGGAATTGAGCAGTAGCCATTTAAGCTGGATCCCTATCACAAACACTGTCACTTACACACATGTGCCCTCTCAAAGCTTCAGTAACACGGAATTGAGCATTACACCGTGGACATATTTTCCGTCCACCATCCTGGAGATCAAACACTGGGATGGAAGAGGTCACTGAAAAAAGTGAGAAGAATTGCGAAGATTAATATAATGATAACAGGAAAAGATTACCTGAGAAGTATACCCAAGGTTAAACATGCACAAAAGATTACTGTGTTTCAGACACATTCCTTTTACTGGTCTAACTCAACCAAAGTTGGCAAACCATAGCCCAGACACCAAATCCAACCAAACTGCCAGTTTTTGCTAGGTCCATGAGCAAAGAATGATTTTTGTATCTTTTTTTTGGTTAGGTATATTTTTCTTTTTATAAATTATACAATGCACATAGTATTTATCTACCATGTGAACTATTTTTAGATATACACTTCAGTTGTACTAAGTACATTTATATTATTGTACAATCTTCAGAACTCTTTAACTTGTAGAACTAAAAAAAAAAAAATCCATAAAAAACTCCCTATTCTTCCTGGCCTAATAACTATTCTTTCTGCCTTCATGACTACACTAGGTACACCTTATGTGAGAGGAATCAAACATTACTTGTCCTTTGTGACTTGCTTATTTCAGTTACTATAATGTCCTCATGCTATATCATGTGTCAGGACTTCCTTTTCTGGGGCCAAAGGGGCAAAGAGTACTGGGGATTTAAACTCAGGGCCATTACAGTGAATTGTATCCCTAGTCCTTTTTAAAATTTTGAGACAGAATGTCACTCAGTTGCCCAGGCTGGGCTGGAACTCTGGGTCTCTCAGAGATCCAAAATTAAAGACATGATCCACTGCACTCAGCTCCAGAACGTCCTTTATAGTTAATCATATACCATGTTTTAATTACTCGTGCATCACTTGATGGGTGCTTGGGTTGTGCTCACCTTTCAACTACTGTTAGTATTGATGCCACGAATACGGGTTGTAAAAGTATTCCAGACACTGCTAGCATTTGTTTTGGTATACCCTCAGAAGTACAATTTCTCAAGCATATGCAATTCTTTTTAATTTTCTGCAGAACTACCACAGTGTTTTCCACAATAGCTGGATCATTTTACACTCCTGCCAATAATGCACAAGGATTCTACTTTGTCCAGAACTTTGTCAACATTTATGTTGTTCTTTCATTGTTATTTTTGGGGGAGGGGTTTTGGTAACTAAACCCAGGACCTTCAGAGAGCTACATCCCCAGCCTTTTTATTTTGCAACAACTCTAAATTCCCAGGCAGAACTCAAATTTGTAATCCTCCTGCCTCAGCCTCCCAAAGTGCTGGAATTACAGATATGCACCACCTCAACTGGTTTGGTCTTGTTTTTATTTTGTTTTTCTAGTGCTGGGAATCAAACCAAGGGGCTCATAGTTGCTAAGGCAAATGTTCTACTACTGAGCTATGTTCATTTTTTTTTAAAGTCAGGACCTAAATGGGTATGAGATAGTATCTTGTGATTCTGATTAACAATTGGTGATGCTAAGCAACTTTTGACACATTTAATCATGTACTTTATAATTTTCTTTGATGAAAGGTCTACTTAAATCCTTTTTTTTTTTTTTTAAACTACCTGAGTTTTTGTCATTGAATTATCCTTTATGTACTCTGGATAGTAACCCTCAATGGATATATAATAAAAGTTTGCAGATTTTTTTCTCCCATCCTGTCAGTTGTCTTTTTGTGTTCACAGTGTGGGTTCATGCATGAAAAGTTTAAAATTTTTATGTAATTCAGCTTGTCTATTTTTTCTTTCTTAATTACCTATGCTTCTGGTATTATAGCAATTACTGACAAATCAAGTATCATGAAGCTGCTTTCTTCTTACTGGTCTCTTCTAACTTCAAAGTTTTAGCTTAAATATTTAGGTCTTTTAATGGTTTTGAGTTAATTTTTAGATTTGGTATAAAGAGTTTAGTTGCACAGCAACATATGTGCATCCATTTTTATAGCAGCACATTTTGTAATAGCCAGATCTTGGAAACAACCTAAATGCCCACTGATTCAGGAATGGATAAAACAGATGTGATATTTTATACAATGGAGTACTATTCAGCCATAAAGGATAAACTAGAGCCTTTTATAGGTAAATGGATGCAACTTGAAACCATACTCCTAAGTGAAATAAATCAAACATACATGTGTAAACATCATACTTTATCACTAGTGTGATAAGCTAAAACAATATATGTATGTGCATATATATATACACACACACACACGTAATATACAATGCATATATCACTGTCACCCCCAACTACTGTGCTTTGAAAATTTATTTTCTCTTTAAAATAAGATAGATTTGAAAAGAAAAAGTTTAGTTCTAACTTTCTTAATACCATTTTAAATGGCTGGTATAAAAGTAAAATACAATGTTCTGCCACATGAAAATTACACAAAATTCAAATTTCATGTTATCGATGCTTGCTTTTGTACCACAATGGCACAACTGAACAGCTATGACAGAAACCATTGTACACAAAACCTAAAATACTTACATTGGGCCCTACAAAAAAGTTTGCCAACTTTTCCTCCCTCTGTATCTCTGAAAACCATCCAGCTGTCTACAGCTGTATTACCCTGAACACATCTGACATCATCGGAAAACCCTTATGCTATTTATATCCTTCATGTGAAAACTTCTCTACCAAATTCCAATTTAAAAGAAAATTGCTCAGAAATTTATTTCTTCTATGAATCCACCTTTGATTACCACATAAACCCATCTCTGATCAATCAAACCATTTTACTAAACTGTCCTCAAAGTACAACTGCATAGAGAATTTCTTATAGTTGATTCAGTCACACTTTCCACAAGTCTGTCTCCTTTACAAAAGTTTGTGTAAGAACAGATTATAGCAACTATATTGTTTTATTTCTCTATTTTAGAATTCCATATAAAACTCTGATCCTAGAAATAGTCTATCAATATATTTGAATGACTGGTTGCTCAAGGTCTCTCCATGTTACTATACCTTTCAATGAAGATTCAGGTCCACTGGTTCTTTGAGCGCCATGGGCAGAACTATTGTTGGACACCACTATTGGCCCAGGACTCTGGCCCAGGGAAGGGATGGTGTTAAGGGTGTTCACCAACTTAGCCACTTCATTGTTATTTTCACCTGTAACTCCAGGTCGCTTCACAGTGACAAAGCTGGCAATGCTCACTGCAGGTGGAGAGGGGAAAGAGGGAGCTACGTTGACCAAATGATAATCATCTGCTCTCCTACCACCATCCCATCCTGGTTTGCCATCTCCTCTTCCCAAGCCTCACCTAACTTGGGATTTGAGGTTTGGTTGGACTGGCCTGGAGGCTGAACAGCTAGCTGCCCCAATGAGGTCGGCTGCGTGGCAGTGGGAGTGGTGGAAGTGCTGGGAGTGGACTTGGTCTGTTGAGACTGGGACTGTGGGACGGTGCTTCGAATGGTCAGAGTAGCTGGGATGACAGTGGTGAAGGTGTTGGTGGTGGGCCTCACAGGCATTGTGGAGCCTGGTCTCACTGGGGTCATCTGAGAGAACACTTGTGGGACTCCAACTGTTGGCTTAACAAACTGGGTACCTGGGGCTTTTAAGAGACAAAGAAAAAATCTTGGTCAATAAGCTCACCTATATACACTTTCTCGCCTTTACAAGAAATACAGTACAAGAACAGGAAAAGATTATTTCCCCAAACTGATCAATTACCATCAGAGCTTACCAAGAATAGTACAGAAAAATAATCTAAGTGTTTCTTAGATGTCCAAACTCATAAAAAGAAATTATCAATAAAGTAAAAGCATTAAACTGAAAAAGATTTCCAACTAAACTTTCCAAAACACCTTACACTATACTACCTTTTATATTCTAAGAATATAATCGGTAATTAGACTTTGGTACTGGAAGAGAAAGAATAAAATATATAGGCCAAGGGGCCAGGAATCTAACTTAGCGGCACAAGCACCTGCCTGGCAAGTGCAAGGTCTTGAGTTTGATTCTGGCTACAAAAAAAAAGAAAAGAAAAGAACATATAGGCCAAACAGCAGACTTGGTCCAGAAAAAAAGGAGTCTCCTTTCTCAGAATACTGAAGTCTTCTACTCTTTTTTATAAAACAGAGACAGACTATGTCATTCTACAGGATGTCCCAAAGGAAAACATTTAGCACAACTATAGATAATTCAACTAAGAAATACCACAATGTGACAGAGTAAACTGATCACACATAACAAAATGAAACAGAACAAAACAAAACTCCTGTGAGCTCTTGGAACAAAAACCCCAAAACATTTTAAGAATGAAACCTATGGAGGTTCTCTTACAAACAATTCAATTAAGATACTGGGATTTTTTTGTTGTTTGTTTTTGGCCTGAGTTACAGTAAACTTAACACATAGGAAATGAAGAGAATTGGGGGAATTTATAGTACTATTTTCTGTTACTGGGAACTGAACCAGGGCTTCATCCATACTAGGCACATTCTATTCCCCAGCCCAAACAGTCTTTGAAAAAGTATTATCTAGTCACTGGTAATGTTATCTTCAAAAGCTATAAGACTACATCATTTATTTAATTTATATCTAAAGCCTGTACTGTAAAAGAAAAGTTCAGAATAAATGTACATGGAGCACAGACTTAAGTTTGTATTAATACTATTCCTTCAGGATAACAAATTTAATAGCTTCCTAAAACGGCAGTTACAGAAAATAACTAGATAAACCCTTTTGAAGGTTGATGAAAAGCTAAATAGAAAATAAATAAAACCACCACTTTGGCCAAGATTAGAAACAATTTTATTTTTAAACTGGGGCTAAATCATTAAGACTTTAATATTTTTTGTAGTACACTTTTGAAATGACCTAAAGCAGTGGTAGTAAACCTATAGCATGCATGTTGTTTTTCTTTCAAGACAATAAATGTTAATCTATGAGTTGTTCTTTTCTGAACTAAAACCTCACTATTCAGGTTTAATTTCAGTGTTGGGACTTTGCAATCAGTGTGGGTTTTGGGTTGCCATTTGGGCGCTTGTCACTAAAAGGTTCACTATCAGGGACCTAGATCATCTGAAACAATAAAAACAAGTCTTCTGGATGCCAGTTTATTCCAAATGGATATATGTTATTCCTTACCTGGGACTAGTGTAATTGGTCTAACTGTTTGTCCTTGCTGTACATTCAGCACAATTCCAACCTGATTCATTGCATTTTGTACAGGTCGAACATTCCTTACAGGAAAACCCTGTATTAAAAAGGAAAATAATCATTAACATGGAGGCAAACTAACACTAACATGGATTGTAGTATGACCTATATCCAAAAACACCTCCACACACTGAACAATTCTTTTCTTTAGAGTTGGAACTTTTTTTTTTTTTTGGTACCAGGATTGAACTCATGACCTTGTGCCTGCCAGGCAGGCATTTATGCCACTGAGCTAAATTCCTGGCCCCCTTTTTAAACAATTCTACAGACTGCTGTTTTATTTTCTACATCCAGCAATGAAGAAAAAAAAAATGTTCAACCTGGAAATAAATGTCCCTGCACTTCCTCAGGAATTACTTCAGCTGGCAAATAACTGTATTCACATCATTACCACTTAATGTCTCAGGTAGCTTGATGGTATCTTCATCCTCCCTGTTTCTGCTTATAACACTAAGCTAAATGCCTGGCCCATCCTCCCTTTTTCTACTACAAAGCTGCCCATTCTTTCTGCACTGAAATCTCTGCTAAATGCAAATGATGAGGATTACAGTCTTGCTATGGTGAATTCCAAGTAAATGGTCTCTCGGCATTCTCTGTTGGGTTTTCTACTTATTTCCACTGGTCTCTCTGTTGCCTTGGAACTGCGACTAAGGTGAGGAATACCATTCTTTTTCGAGGGTAAGGCGAGAAAGTTTTGGAGGCTTCAGTCCACACTTAGCAGGCTCCAAGGCAGGGTGACGTGGCTGAGGGGCAGCCATTCATGGCAGCCACAAGCAACAAGAGCAAAAGGGCAAAGGGGGGCTAGAGTAGGAACTTTTAAATGACTAAGATAGGAAAAAATCAGGAAATTCTGGCACATTTTTGAGCAACGAAGTATCAAAATTGATAACAAGCTTCAGTATATACAAGTCAAAATGAAAGTCTGCTTCTGAACTGTCAGCTTAAAACGTCCACAGACTGGACCCTAAACTGCTACAAGCATAAAACTGAAGTAAATCAAATATAAATCCTCAGAAATTGTTCCCAAAGTCCACTCTAAAGGTCATAAACCTCTGAAAAATTTATGAGAAGATTCTACAACTCAGAAAGCCACAGGCAAAGAAAGAGAAGCATTTGCCTTTGATGTACACATTTAGAATTAGGCTTTCAATTTCAAATTACCACATTACACATCAAATAATCACCTTCCTTCCCTTTCAAACATCATTAATTTCATATACATACCTCCAACTTACCCCATATGCAGAAGAAAAAAAAAAAGCATTGAGGGCTAAGTGTTCAGGTTTCCTAATCCCAGCTTTCCAGTAATTTGTGCACAGAACATAAATTTCTTAAGGGTGTGATGAGAAAATCATCCAGCCCTGATGTTATGCTAGGCTTTCCACAAAGGTCAGCATCAAATTACAAAACAGTGCATGGAAACCCAGTTCAAAAGGCAAGACTGAGAATCATTTCTAACTATACCAAACATCCTAAAGTACAATCTTCAAAGTTTTTCCCTATCAATCTCAGAATTCAGAGTCCTACTCACCTGTGTAGTGATGAATATTGGCTGTGAGGCCACAGGGGAATTAGTCACATGATTGGCATTCTGCATGACCTGGACAGGCCTCAAAACTGGTTGAGTAACCATTGTGCCCAAACCTGGTGCTGGATTCTGGGTCAGAATGAGTGGTTGTCCACCTTGCTGGACCAAAGGATTGCCAGCTAAAGGATAAAAGGAAAAAAGAAAAAGAAGAAGGAATGTGTGAAACACTGTCAATCCTAAATTTTATAAGAAAAATCATGGTCTTAAATAAGAAATGGTATCTCAGATATCAAAATATCTAAGTCTGCCACTCACCTCAGGTTTAATGTTACCAAACATTAAAAACTTAAGCTTCACCCCAATCTACAACCAACGGAAAAACAGATGGGTTGGAATAGAGAACCATCATCTTACCAATATCTCTTCTAGGGATGAAGGACACATTAAGACTTCTTTGCATGTTTCCATTACCTTGACTGATCTCCCCGCAACAAGTCAGCAGAACAAGGGGAAAAAAATTTTTCCATACTTTAAGAAAACTTATGCTTAAAGAATGTAACATGCTGTTAATTAATTCTTCTTAAAACTTGAAAGAGAGGACTATTCATCAATAAACATCAATTCAGCAAGTGCACTAAATCTAAATAAAAGAATGGCATCTCTTACTAGTGTGCCGAATCTAAGAAATTTAACAGCTGGCCTACTTTCTTTTTCTTTACATCAGGGCTGATAAACAGATGACTTAGTCAAAACCCCACCTATAGCAAGGGAAAATGTTATGATTTCAGAACGTAACAACTCATTCATGAGTATTATTAAGTACAAATGAATAGTAGTAAACTGGACTCACTGAAATATAAAATTCATTTGTGAAAAAAGTAATTTTATAAATGTTTTAAAATCTATTTTATTACGTTTGGTTAACAGGACATTAACACTAAATTTCCATATTTACAAAGAATATTTTAAAATTAGAAAACTTGAAAGAGCCAGTATAGCTAAACCAAAGATTTAAGCAAAACTGCCTCATCAGCAGAATGGGATAGGCCCCTCTGAAATATATTTTCCACTTGACAGATGGAGTCACAGCAGTTAGCTACACAGCTAGACTGCCAAAAGCTAGGTAAGTGGTAATTAAGAGGTCAACAGTGGCTTGTCCCACGCTCTCAAAAGCAGATGCCAGGAGTGAACTAGACAAGTTATGGACCAGCAGCCTAGTGATTGTAGATACCGACAGACACAACCAAAAATTCCACTAGGTTCTACTACCTATGCTAGTTAGCACAGACAGTACAGACAGATACTGGCAATTTACTGACAATATTTACTTAAAATTTTTAAATTTTATTATGGAAAAATTCAAACATATAATCTTATTTCATCTATACCCCCCCATCCACTAAGTGAAGTATTATTTTAAAACAAGTCCCAGATCATATCATCTGTAAATATTTCAGTATACATCTTTATAAGGAAAAAGTAACCATTATCACTTATAAACAGTGTAATTCTGAGGCTGAGGATTTAGTTCATCTGTGTAAGTACCTGCCTGGCAAGCATCAGGTTGTGAGTTTGAGCCTCTGTATCCACTTCCCTCCAATATACTTACATACATACATGCATGCATGCATATATATATATAAAATAAAATATTTACATCAAATATTTAGAACTGAAATTATAATTGTATTTTTAAAACAGTTTGTTTCATAACATAAATGCCCATCAAGTGGGGAATGGATAAAAAAGATGTGGTATTTTTTTGCAGTGGAGTACAATTCAGCCATAAAGAAGGATAAACTGTGGACTTTTTTAGGTAAACGGATGCAACTTAAGACAGTACTTATTAGTGAAATAGGTAAGAGACATATGTATAAACATCATACTGTTTCAGTGTGAGAAGCTGAAAGAAAACAATGTGTATGTATGTAGATCTATATAAAAATAATCAAGATAGTTATATTGAAAATAAAAAAAATTTTAAAATAGTCTGTTTCAATCTAGCTATGCAAAAAGGCTCTCAAAGTACAAATGATGGACATAGCTTTTAAGTATCTCATGGGTCCCCTTTTGGTTCCTTGTTACACTTTTGAAATTAATGGTTGAAAAAAAGAAAGTTGGTTGAAAAAAAAGAAATTAATGCTTGAAAAATACTAACTGAAAAGCATACATTTTCTAATTAACTGTCAGGGCAAAAAGAAAAACTGTCAAGACTTTATTTACCTTTAGTTTAAAAATTTTAATTGCTGGCTCCATATTGCAATTAAATAAAGTAATAATAAGAGTACTCTTGCATTCATTTGAAATTGACCAGAATTAGCGAATTTCTAAAGATAAGCTAAGTTCCCATAAAATCTGTATATATGCTACTACTCAAAGAATACTAACCTGGCATTTTCTGTGAATGTTCTGGTTTTTTTTTTTTTTTTTTTTTTTTTTTTTTTTTTTTTTTTTTTTTTTTTTTTTGGTGCTGGGGCTTGACCTCACAACCTTGCAGCCACTTATACCACTGAGCTAAACCGCCAAATCTTTGAATGTTCTCTCTTGCATCAATGTCAATGTTTGAATTTTGGTAAATTTTAAAACCTCTCCAAAGAATATAGTGCAAATAAAAAAATGAATTTTTTAAATCACAAATTTGGTCCATAATCCAATGGACAGCAAAAACCAGCATTGGGTAGGTCACACCGGATAAATTATACTGATTTATTTTGAATAAATAAATATATTTATTTATTTTGGTACCAGGGATCAAACTCACGACTGCATGCTTGCAAGGCAGGCACTTATGCCATTGAGCTAAATCCCCAGCCCTATTTTGAATAAATATTTATAAGGATTTTTATTTTATTTTACTTTATTTCTATATTCTTAGTCTTTCCTCAAAGACATTTGACAATTCAGCCAGGTGTAGTAGTGCATGCCTGTAATTCCAGCATTCAGGTCAAGACAGGAGGATCACTGTGAGCGTGAGACCAGCCTGGTCTACAAAGTGAGCTCAAGGCCAGCCTGAACTGTATAGCTACCCTGTCTCAAAGATCAAAAAAAAAAAAAAGAAAAGAAAAAGAAAAACCACATTGTGACAATTCAAATTTATGACAAACCTACTTCCAGAGGACAAAAAAGGGAATAATTAAGGTTAAAAAGACTTAACCAGGCGTGGTGGTGCACACCTGTAATCCTAGCACTTGGGAGGCGGCAGCAGAAGAATCACCATGAGTTGAGACCAGCATGGGGTCCATAGTGCAGTCTTAAAATTTTTTTCATTCTGTTATGTTTACTTGCATATCCTTAAAAGCCCAGAGAAAGGGCTAAATGCAACAGAAGCAGAAAATCACTGTCATACAATAAGAAATTTATAGTGTATCACCTATAGTTCAGAATTAAGCTGTATTTACATCATGTTTCTTTCCTATGCAAACATATTCAATCCAAATTACAGGCATAATTTCTAAATGCTGAGGAATAGATTCTTAAAAATAAATAGGTAAATAATACTAAGTTTGAAAGTTGTAATCCTGAAACTTTCTTACACACACACACACACACACACACACACACACACACACAGCTGCTCCCAAATACCCAGCTTAATGAGATACCATGTAACTCATTTTCAACACTATAGTTAGATTTTAGTATATTCACTAGGCTGTGCAGCCATCAGCACATTTATTTCAGTACATTTTTATCACTGTAAAAAGAAACCCCATATCCATGAACAGTTATTCATCGTTTTCTTCTTCAAGCTTGGACAACCACCAAACTATTTTCTGACTCTAAGGACTTGCCTATTCTGAAAATTTTTATCTTTTTTTCCCCCCTCTGGAGACTAGGTCTTGCTCTACTTGAATTTGTCCAGGATGGCTTTGAACTCACGGGAGATCCTCCTGCATCAGCTTCCCCAGTGTGGGTATGTGCCACCGTGCCCAGCTTCCATTCTGAATATTTAATAGACAGAATCAAGCTGGGTACGTACACACACCTGTAATCCCAGCACTCCAGAAGGCTGAAACAGAAGGATCTCAAGGTCAAGTCTTGGATGGCATTTTGGCAAGACCTTATCCCAAAATAAAAAGGGCTAGGGATATGACTCAGGGTACAGGACCTGGGAGTCGAGCCCCAATACCCCACCACAACACATGTATGAATATATGAGCATGCACACGAGGGAAGCATACAGTATATGACCTTTTCTGTCTGGTTCCTTTCACTTAGAACATTTTTAAGGTCCTTCCCTGTTGTAGCATAAATCAGTACTTCATCCTTTTTATGGCCTAGTAATATTCCATTGTGTGGCTATATTACATTTTATCTGTTTATCAGTTTATGGACACTCAGGCTGTATCCAGTTTGGGGCTATAAACTATAATAAACAACACTGGTATGAATATCTGTGCACAAGTTGTCTTCTTTCTTTTTTCTTGTTTTTGGAGACAGGGTCTCCCTATGTAACCCAGGCTTGCCTTCAACTCTCAGTGATCCTCCTGCCTCAGTCTCCCAAGTCCTGGGATTACAGATATGCACCATCATGCCCAGCTGTGCACAAATTTTGCATGAACATATGTTCTCAACTCTTATGAGTATATAAGCTAGAAACATGGGCACACGCTAGCTTATGTTTACCTTTTTCAGAAACTGCCAACTGTTTTCCACAACAGCCACACCACATTTTAAATTCCCACCAGCAATTTAGGACAGTTTAATTAAGTTTCTTGGTTTCACATTTTACAACACATGATATTGCCCATGATAAAAAAACATCCTGGTAGGTACAAAGTGGAATCACATTCTGGTTTTTATATGCATTCTTTAATAACTAATGATATTTGTCTTTTTATGTGTTTACTGGCCATTTGTATATCTTTTTTGGAAAAATGCCTATCAGGTCCTTTGCCAATTTTTAAATTGGACCATTTGAGGTAACAGTTCTTATATGATAGATATATGTCCCTTCTTGGCTATGCAAATTTGCAAGTTTTTTCTCTCATTGTCAGGGTTATCTTTTCATTTCCTTAACTATATTCCTTTGGAGCATTAAAAGGTTTTAATTTTCTTAAAAGTCTGTTTATCTTTTTTAATGTTTTTAGTGATATACTTAGGAAACCACTGCCTAACTCACTGTCAAAGTACACATGAGTTCCTCTGTGAGGTTTTAGTTTTAGGTTTTAAAGTCTTTGTTCTTTTGTTTTTTATCTGGTTTAAGAAATCTTTCATCTGAGAATAAATATCTTCTCATGTTTTCTTCTACAAGTTTCAAAGTTTTGCTTTTCCCTATTTAGTCCTTATTCCATTTGAAAGTGATTTTTGTGTAAGTGTGAAGTAGGAAATATTTTTTTTTAACCATAAAAGGAACTGTCCCACTATCATAATACCCTTGTCCCTTTACCTCCAATGTCCTGTCAAATAGCAAGTTTCCATCTGTGCACAGGGCTCCTACTTGATTTACTCTCATGCCAATTTTACACGATCTTATTTAGGTTTCTTAAGATTTGATGTCTGAATAAGGAGTTATCTACAGATAACTCACCACTCTCTAGCAATGCCTAGATTCAACAGATTTTAATCTTTTCTAATGCAAGAATAATACCTTATTTTTATTATATTATCACAGTCTATTGTACAAGTGCACATAGTATGGATGCAAGTAAGATATGTTAAAGTAATTTAAAACCTCTGCAGATTTGAAGATCACATAATTAGTATTTTAATAATTTACCACTGACATTCCAAGCTGACTGACTACCCTCACATTTACTTATGTATAACACATACAAAGTAAGCATATTAGTTGAGGAAAAAGGTTGCATATCAACCTGATGTGAACTCAAACAAGAAGCGAGTGGAGAGCTAAGGAACTCAAGAAAAGTAATTTTTAAAATGTTCCTACTAAGTAGAATAAACTAGTTATAAACAAACACAGCATAATAACACTTATATCCGGAATCCAAAATACAGAAACAGAAAGGTGACTAGTGATTAACCAAGGCTATAAGGAGAGAGGCAATGGGAAAGTGCTGGACAAAAGGGCACAAAGTTTTAGTATGGTAAGTAGGTTCTAGAGTTCTGTTGGCACAAGATGGTCACATTAATAATAATGAACTGTATATCTGAACACTGCTAAGAGAGTAGATCTTAAATGTTCTCACCACAAAAAGATGTACAATGACAGATAAATTAGTCCTATTTAATCATTTCCTACTGTATACCAAGATATTACACAATAACATATAATTTTTACTTATCAAATTATACCTTAATAAAACTAGGGAAATTGGAATTTCCTTTAGAACAAGAGTCAAGGAAATGCTTTTATGTAGAGATGGCAAAGAAAATAAAATGATAAAAACCAAATGCACAGAGAACTACAGCCTTTTGAAATATAATTACTAGCCAGATGGGATGAGGCATGCCTGTAATCCCAGCACTGAGGGAGATTTAAGCAGGTAGATTCCAAGTTTCACTCTCCCTGGTAACTTTGCAATATCTTGTCTCAAAATAAAAAACGAGGTTGGGGATATAGCTCAACGGTAGAACATCTTTGAGTTTTATCCTCAGTACCCCCTCCAAAAAAGAAGAGTAGAAAATAGTGGAGGGAGAAAAATCTTTCTAAAAAAAATACCTAGTACACTAAGTGAAACAGTATTCAGTTGCTTAAAAATTTTTACTCCTTGCTATGTTATTATTGTAATACATGGACAATGAACCAGTACTAGTACAATTAAACTGAATGCTTAAAGAATGGGTTGTAAGAGAGAATATTTTTTATTCATTGTAATCTAAAGTCTCAACCTTACATTTGGGTAGCATTTCAAGAGGGTCTGATGAAAATAGTCACAGAAATTTGCTAGGCATAGTGGACAGGCCTGGGATCCCAAGTACCCAGGATGTTGAGGCAAAAAGGTCCCAAGTGTGAGACCAGCCTGGGCAACTCAGTAAGACCTGGTCTCAAAATAAAAAATAATACAGAAGTAGAAATGCATCTCAGAGCTCCCTGGGCTCAATTCCCAGTATTACAAAAAAGTTATAGAATTATATGTATTTTATCACCCCCCAAAAGCTAGACAAACTGACTTTTAATTAATGCTTGTTTGGATCTGAAAATGTTTTAGAAAACACACAAAACATATCTAACTGTAGTTACCAGTCTATACCCATCTTTTTCTTTTTCATGAACATAAACATTTCTAAAAACTAGACATTTCTGAATAAAATCAATTCTATGTATAAGTGTGTGTAGATATATATTTTTTTGTTTTCTTTTTTTAATTAGTAAATAGGCTCAGAAATTCAAGGTGCATTCAAGGAGGAGTCAAGGTGACCTATCATCTCAGCATGTTACAAGATGCTCAGTTATACTAAATAGCTTTTGAATCCTGGGATCAAAGAAATGTCTGGCTACCTCCACTGTTAACCATTTAGGAGAAACACAGGAGAACAATGTAATACAATGGAAATATCACAGGTTTTGAAGTCTAGATAACTCCAGTCCAGTTTAGTTACCAATAATTGACCTTAAGCAAATTATTTAGACTTTTAAGCCTCAGTTTCCACACCTGTAAAATAAGGGAATTAAACTAGGTGGTTCTCTGTTTTTATATACACAAGGGTCCCAGGCTGGGGATGTAACTAAAGAGCTTGCTTAGCATGCATGCATGAGGCCCTGGTTTTGGTCCACAGCATTAGAAGGGGCGGGGGAGAAGGCCACAAAAGAATACACACTGTTAAAAGTTTAAAAAAAAACTGAAGGATTTCACCAGGTACTGTAGCAACTAACTGTTAAGTCTCCCACTATGAGAGGCTAAGGTAGGAGGAGGGTGGCAAGTTTGAGTCCTGCCTGTCTCCAAATAAAAAAACAACTCATTGTGAAGGTCCTGGTTCTGGGTCCAATATCCCATAGTCCCAAAAGTATAAATATTTCCTGTGAGGTATTAATACTTTTCAATATCCCAAAACTGAAAACCCATAGAAATTAAAAAGCTTTGAAGGTCTGCTAAGGCTGGGTATGGTGGCATACACCTATAATTCCAGCACTGGGAGGCGAAGTCAGGAGGCTCACTTAAGAGTTTGAGGCCAGACTGATCTATATAGCAAGACCTTATCTCAAAAAAAAAAAATAAATAAAAATAAAAATAAAAATTAAAAATAAATAAATAAAAATCTGCTAATAGCTAACGTTAGCTCCAAAACAGGGAAAAAGCTGTTGGTGGTACTTATTAAGAGCAACCTATCAGAGCAACCTGACAATGTCTATCAAATTCTGAACACCTGTTTTCCCAATCTTATCTCTCAGACCACATATTTACATATTTAGATATGCTTACAGAGTACGCAAAGACATATACCTAGAAACGTTTATCACACTATAATAACAATGAACAATTGGGGCGTCAATAAATGTCAAAAACAGAGAAATGCACACACAAATGCTGATATCCAAAAATAATAACAACACACATTCTTCTAAAGTAAATATGAATGTTTCTAGTTACATGTCTAGAGAGCCAATTCAGAAACAATACTGATCCAAATTATTAAAACTTGTGTCGCTGTTTTTTCTTTCTGGTGGTGCTGGGATCAAACCTAGGGTCTTGTGCATGCTAGGTAACTGCTCTACCACCGGAGCCATATCCCTAGTCATTATGATCCCTAGACCTCTGATCCACACAATGTGACCACAATGTGATTTTTTCAGAACTGAGGACCCGAAAAAAAAATAGAAACAGGTATTTTCATTGTAGCCCCTAAAAATAGAAATATGTCCTTTTACAACCTATTAAGTCAGTCAAATAAAGGGAAATAAAAAAAAAATTGTTAAAGACAACTTTACTTAAATGAGCACATTCATTACAATAATGTAGACTATGTGATCAGCATACAGAAATACATGAAAGTATACACATAGACAGAGAAAGAACCATAGTTATCTGCAGGTGATGAAATTAACAATTACAATTGTTTATTCTTTTTTCCCTACTTTTTCTACAATGCACTTACTATTCTTTCAGTAAGTTTTTTAATTTATAAAGGAAATAAAATACTTAAAAATGAAGTTCCTTCCAGCAATGAGTCTACAAATATGCCTTTTTAAAAATGAATCTTGAAATATAACTTGCCAATAACTTATCTTGAGAGTATAAAAAGTTATCTGTAGTCAAATGGAAGCCACTACTGCATGTCCTCTTTCATAGATAAACACACTAGGAACACTACAGCATAGCCCTTTCCTTCAGATGAACAACCACCCTAGCCTATCTTCTGTGCCCAGGAATCAACAACCAAATGAACCTGCCAGGGAAAACAGAGGAAAGCTGCAATGGGAAAATGCTTGTCAAACAGGACTTTTCTAATTAACAAATAATAAGCAAAAACAACCAACCAATGCCTAACCAACAGTTAGGAATGTTGAGTTTACATTTTCTTTCCTAAAAATTATCAGCAGCAATACTCTGCAGGCCCCTAACTTGAAACATCAGCAACAATTCAGCACTAACTAAAAGGAACAGTGCCACCTACAGAACAACCTCCTTATCAAAGAACACATTACTTACTAAAAGTCACTCTCCAAAAAGTACAACTACACCCCTAATACCTAACTGTCCCTAAATTTTTAATTTTCTCATCCCTCTAGCCCAGGAAGAATTTTCCAATAATCCCACTTACCATTGTTGTTGGCAATTAGTGTGACAAGAGTCTTCTTTGTACTGTCGCTGTTCTGTGCCCCGCTGCTACTAACGGTGGTGGATGTAGAGAGGTGCCCAGCAACAGAAGCATGGGCAGCGATGGGCACTGGAGCCGCGACCTGCTGCTGGCTCACAGAAACTGTGGGGAAGGGGAGGCACAGTCACTTGGAGACAGGGACAGATGACACTAAAGGATATTGCTCTGATCTTCCCTTTTTACATATTGTTATGGGTCTCTATAGCCAAAAAATTTCCTATTTCATTCATAAATCCAACTGTTCATCTGATTTCATCTTCTAATTGTCACTTAGTCCACCACTTAGACACAATTCCATCGTCTATGTCTCACATTTCCTGGTTAATTTAGATCACAGACCCCAATGAACCATGGTTTTTGTGTCTTACTTACCTAGCACTAGCAAGCCCCTAGAACTCAAAGGTTTATTAAGGCCACTCTTGGTATTCATAATCATTCATATTAAGCCATCCACAATATCCTGTACTGTGTCCTGTTTCAGCCTAAGCCAATGCCATCAGGTCTCAGAGAGCAACAGGTACAATTTAGGGGAAAAAAATCTACCATTCACTTTCTATATTCAGGTCAATCATGAATTTAATCCTACAATATCACTTTTATGAAAGAAAAGCTAACAAGCCTAAATCTGTAAACTGTCCATGAAGGCAGACACGAAGCTATTTCTGCTCAGCTCACAAAGGTAACCAAGTTCAAGTAAAGCAAAAACAATACTCAAGTCTCTGGGAACTTGTTTTTGACCGGGTACATAAAACCACTCCACCACACACCACCGCTTTATATTCTTGAACATGCATCACTGTAAGAGGACTGCTGTATGTTTGATAAACACTGGATAATACAACTTCTCGATGACTTAAAAATAGTTTTTTCTTGCTTTATGGATGAGGAAACAGGTGCTCCCAGGCTAGAGCATGAAGAGAAGGTAGCACCAGTGCCACCATGCACTAGATTCTTCCTCTCCTCTACCTCATGCTTTTCTTAACCAATACACCATTCAATTTAATTAAACAACAATCTAAGATAGAAACAACCTAAGATTATGTTGTTACCTGTGGCAGTTTTATCCACTGAATTATAATCTTCAACTACAGAGTCCTCAATGACATCACTGATTTTCTGCCATGGCTCCAGCTCTTCCTCCTCACATTCCATAAACAGGTCGGTGTCCGCCATGCTACAAGAAAATAAGCTTTAGTAAGATATTGACCTAAGAATTGAAGAAAGTTTCATAGAAAATATGAATCAAAGCCAGGCACAGAGGTGCACACCTGTAATCCCAGCATTCAGGAGGCTGAAGCAGGAAGATCTCTGTGAGTTCAAGGTCAGCCCGGGCTACATGTTGAGTTCAAGACCAGCCTGAACTGCAAAGTGAGACCCTATCCCCTCACCCCACCCTGCCAAAAAAAAAAAAGAATTGGATTCTTGACTCCATTATAACCTCACCCTTTGAGTACTACCGTTTTCCCCAATATCTTCTCATTTCCAAGGGCTCAGAATTATGACTTTTATTCTTGATTATTAGAGGCTTTCCCATGGCAAATTTAATAGAATTATAAAAGTTTAATGTACAATCCCTAGCACCACAAAAAAAAAGTGAGAGAGAGAGAAAAGTTTAATATTAATACCTACAACTGGCATCAGGATGAGGTGATGTTAACCATGTGAGTGTAGGGTTGAGTCTGAGTATACAGGTATGTATGGGTATCTTTTCTGTATTGTGGCTGACCTCGGCTGCCTTCACACTGAGCTCCATCTCCAGTCTTCTATTTTGAGACAGTTTCTCACTAAGTGGCCTAGGCTAGGCTTGCAATCCTCCTGCCTCAGCCTCCCAGAGTCCTGGGATTAAGGAATATAACACCAGGCTCATCTATCACATACCTTCTTTTATAAAGCCTACCATGCTGTTACGCAAACAAAGGGCTACTGCTGTTTACTGTCTTCAATAATCACCTAAGGGAGTTTCCTTATCCTGGAATGGGAATACTATTACTACTCAATATTACCATAAAGGCTCTCTGTGCTATTTATTGTCTTGCCTTTGCAATTGTTTTGTCATATCCATAAGCCAAAACCAAAACAAAACAACCTAACCACTTTATTAAGTAGGTCATGTGACCTGAGTATAGTCACATGGGCAGTGCCCAACAGATGGCGTAATTTCTCTTGAAAACTTAAATTATCCCACAATTGAGTTAGCTGCTATAACCTGGAGCAGTTTTCAGAACCACAGATTTGGGGGCCTGCGTGGGGGGGGGGTGCCTTTTTTGCTTTTTGAAGGTTTTCTTTGGGGCGGATATCTTTTTTCTGCTAGGGATTGAACCTAGTTTTGAGTGAGCTACATCCCTAGGCCTTGTTTGTTTTGGTGGATTTCTGCAGGGAAGGGGGTGTGTGATGGTCAGGGTTGCACAAAGTCACTAAATTGCCCAGACTGGGCTCAAACTTTGGGATGGTCCAGCCTCAGCCTCCTGGAGTACTGGGATTACAGGCATGTGCTATCATTCCTGGCTGCAAACCACAGTACCTAACAATTCTAGCTGGTTTCTAACCTTCTATTTTTATTATGTCCATATTGCCAAGCCAAAACCATAAAGGGGAAGGAGAAAAGAAAGAAACCTAAGGAATTGCCTTAAATTCTCTTCATTTTTAATTTACAATTAATACACAAAATAATGCTAGCCAGAAACTGAATACTGGGCACCGAACCCAGGACCTTCACACTGAGCTACATCCTTACCCCTCTAAAATTTTTTTTTATTAAAGCAGGGTCTCACTGCTGTATGTCCTTAAATTGCCCACGCTGGGCTCAGAGTTTTCTGCCTCAGTCTCCCAAAGTGCTGGTATTACAGGCATGTGCCATCAGGCCTGGCCAGAAAAAAACAAAACAAAACCACAGGTCACAGGCATTTTTAAGCCTGTGATCACCAAACACATGCCCCTCCATGACTTCCAGTCTAGTTCTAATAAAAAAAATTCTAACCATTTTTCCTAACTGCTTTATTTTATTTATGTCATTATGCTGTACTTTGTGGCAAAACTTTTTCAAAGCTTAGAGTTAATATATAATTAACAAATATCAAATAGGATGATTATAAACTATGGCTGATATAGAGTCTGCAAATAGCTTTCAAGGACAATCTTACAGTTCTAACAAGAAGTAAACTCTTCATACATATGCTAATAAGCAAACTGGACAACTTTCCTTTTGAGTAGAGCTATCCAAATGCCTAAATTGTCAAAGCTGGCCTAGAACTTAGGATCCTCTTAACCTCCTGAGTAGCTAAAGCACATGTGTGTAAGCCAGCTCAGGCTCAAAAAGATGATTTTGTATCTCTAACCCTTAAGAGATATATGCTGTTACTTTGTGAAACAAAGAATTTAAATAAGACTACTGCCGACTACTTGGAAGGTTGAGGCAGAAGAATCCCAAATTCTATGCCAGCCTATGCAACTCAGAGAGACCATCTCAAAGTAAAAACATAAAAAGCTAGAAGGGGCTGGGGATTTAGATTTAGCTCACTGGCATAAGCATCTAAGCGTGAGGTCATGAGTTTGATCCCCAGTACAAAAAAAAAAAAAAAGCTAGAGGATGTAGCCTGGTGCCTCCTGGGTTCAATCCTCAATACTGTAAAACTTACACAAATAAATATTCTACCAAAAATTCCTTCTGTTTGACCTAAGTCAAATTTTGTCTTTTTTCCTATGAAAAATGTAACTCTAAAAAAATACAAAAAATAAAGAGTAGATGACAAGATGACAAAGAAAGACATTTATGCAATAACAAGTTTTAATAACATGAAAAACTCTGTCCTCAGAAATAAAGTACAGCCAAAACATTCAGTGTAACTAAAATGCTCAAAATGGAAAGATACTTCAAATTACTGGTAGTATTTTTTTTCTTTTAACAGCAAAGAGAATACAGTTAACTTAGCAAAAAGTCTGCTCACTGAGGCTATTTTACACATGACACTGAAACCAAGTTTTTTAATCACTTAATCTTAGAGTTGGACCTGTTATCTCAGAATATGATGAATTCCTTCAATTCAGTCAGTATACAGCTCAAGGTTAAAAAGACTGATCATATCACAGTAGAAGTATCAACCTAAATTAAAAACTTCACAGCACTTACTTTTTTTTGAGACAGGGTTTCAATAGGTAGCCCAGGCTGACCTTGAATCATCAATTCTCCAGTCTCAGCCTTTTGAGTGCTGGGATTACAGTGCACCACCACCACCACTCCCGGATCAACTTTGCAAATGTTAAAAATGCAAATTCAGTTTCCTTCCCATAGTTGCAGCTATCAAAAGTTTAATATGATGAAATGCTAAATTTAAAATTTCCACTGGAGATGCTCAAGAAAGAAAGATAATCATTCTCTGTGGTCTTTGAAGTGAACCTTGGCAAACAATCACTTTCAACTATTTTTGACCAGACCAAAATCACTTTATGTGCATTAAAATGTGTAGATCTTTGCCAGATATGGTAGTATATATACTCAGTAAGCTAGGGCAGGTGAATGTCTGAGTTCAAGGAGGTCCTGGGCTACATAATGAGTTCAAGGCCAGCCTGAACTACATAGCAAAATCCTGCCTCAAAAAACAAAGCAAACAAACAAAATGTACAGTTCTTCCCAGGAAACTATCATTCCACTTATGCGTAACCTCTTTTTACACCAAGTCTTTAATTTTTCATTAAGTGAAAAAAAAACAAAAATTTCCTCTTCTGTATTATGTTGGTATAAAGAAGAGACATGGTTATAAATAAAGATAAACTGAGTCATCAGTAAGAAAAGAGATGCACTTTGAGACCATAATGTTTTTGTTTGTTTGGTTTTTTAAGACAGGGTCTCATTAGGCAATTCAGGTTGTCCTTAAACTTGCTGTGTAGCCCAGGTTTGCCTCAACTCACAACAATCCTCCTGCCTCAGCCTCTTATGTGCTGAAATTATAGGCTGTGTCACTACCTCCAGGCCAGAATCATAATGTTAAGTAAGTCAGACACACAGCTTAAATATCAAATGATTTCTATTATATGAGAAAACCAAAGTATAAACAAAGAGCAAAATAAAAGGTAGGTAATAGCAGTAGAGAGGAGATACATCTTTCTCAAAAGGAAAGGGGATATCAAGATAGGAGAGAATGGGAAGAAGGAGGGAGGGAGAGAGGATGAAAAAAAAGAATTAAGATATGTCATGTACATGCACCAAATATACACAAGGAATATAAACAGTAGGTACTGCAATATGTACAAAGGAAAAAGGAAGAAGGTCAAGAGATGGGTGAAGAGGTGAGGAGGGAAGGAAAAGGAGTTTAAAGTACAAGTAACCAACACCCCACAAGGAATGTAAACATTATGTACTAAATACATAAACTGGGCTGGGGATCTAGCTCAGTGGCACAAGGGCCTGCCTGGCAAGTGTGAGGTCATGAGTTCAATCCCCAGTACCAAAAAAAAAAAAAAAAAAAGAAAGAAAGACAGACAGACCAATAAAATATTAAACTTAACATACAGTGACATGGAACTGGACATGGTGGTACACACCTGAAATGGCAGCACTTCGGGAGGCTGAGGGAAAAAAAATCAAGTTTCAGCTCAGCCTGGGCAAATAGGAGCTTTAGCAAGATCCTGTCTCAATAAAAAGAGGGCTGGGATTTATCTCAATGCAAAAGTTATGGGTTTGAGCCAAAGTACCCCCTACCCACACCTCTAAATAGTTAAAGTGGAATACCTGTAATCCTAGCTATTCAAATGAGACAGGAGGATCCCAAATTTAAGGCCTGCCTGAACAACCTGGTACAACCCTATGTCAAAATAAAACTTCTATTTTAGTTTGAGTGAGACAGGTTACAAACTGAAATGTAGATCAGTAGTATAGTACTTGTCTAGCATGTGTGAAGCCTTAGGTTCAAGAAGAAAAAGTTGAAATTCAATCCTTACCAATTTGAGGAGGTTGTTTGTTCTAAAAAACTGTCAGCTAAAGCTGAATTTCAGCCAGGTGTGGTGGCACATGCCTCTAATCCTAGCACCCAGGAGGCTGAGACAGGATAGTCACAAGTTTAAGGCCAACCTGAACTGTATAGCAAGACCTCATCTCAAAAACAAAAACAAACAAATGAAAAATTTCAAAACTAAAGGCCAGCACAAGCTGACAGGGTTGTGTACACCTGTATTTCCAAGCATCTGAGAGTTGACAAGTTTGAATTCATTCTAGATAACTGAGTGCGAACCTGCCTCAAAACTCAAAAAAAAAAAAAAAAAAAAAAAAAGGCTGAGAATGTAATTCAGTGTGAAGGTCTTGGTTGAATCTTCAGTACCAAAAAAAGTACTAAATCAAGAAGGAAAACATGGATAGGCATTAAATGTGAGATTCCCTCTATAACCAGGGAAAGGGCAAATTTTCACATTATTACAACTATGAGTCTCCAAATCAAGAGTATGCTTGCAAGTGCTATGCTATGCAAGTGCTCCTCTACCACTTAGCTGTATTCCCAGATCCTCTGCTACTCTGAATGACAGCTACACTTTAAATGCAAACATAGTCAGGTATGTAAATCTATCAATTTCTAAAATTATCAATTCAAAATAAATTGTTTCCTCTAGGTTCCCATATCCTTCCTCTACTACTCAGAAATAAATCTCTAATACTATATTCATAAATATTTTGGTATATGGTTCTAAAGATAAAAATTTCAACATCAAAGCTGAGAGGTAGCTCAATGGTACAGCGCTTACCTAGCCCTAGGAGCAGAACACACGAGTCTGTCAGATACACAGTTATTCTTCCGAATATTACCAATGATGAATTATTAATTTTAAATTTATGAGTTTTATTAAGCAATGAGTACTTATGTAAAAAAAAATCACAAAAATAAAGCATTGAATTTTTAATATTTATTGTTTATAAAAAAGCAGCAAATTTTTCAACATTGTTTGGTGTACAAATTCTACAAATGAACACAAAAAAATCTTATATGAACAGCAATGAAAATACCAACAGTACTTTATTAAAAAAAAACTTTTACTTCTCAATTATCATAACTAAGGCAGTCTGCACATGTGACAATAGCACATTACATACACACATATCAATTACACTGATGGCACAAGTGTTTCGATTCCCTGGACTTTTTTTAGAATATACCTAACATCAAAATGGTACCGCTATTTTGTCAAGAGATTCTTATTATATTATACAGTGTGTAGTTAACAGAAACATGAAATATCAATAAAATAAAAATATTAAATTCTTAGTATGTATTGTGCATTTAGAATAGACATCAACACTTTCACATCATTTGCTTACCACACCAAGACATCAGAAATAAATTCCTACATGTACTACAATGAAAATACCAATAGAACTCTACAACAAAAAAAAGCTTTGCTTCACACATGACAACTGCGTGTTCCATGTACATGTCTCATTTTTACTGATAGCACATGTGCTTAGTTTTCCTATGTGGCAGTCTTGTCACCACTCTTCTTCCTGTTTTGTCAGGAGCTTCCTACTACATCGTATAACATGCACTTGGCAGAGAAATAAGATTAATAAAATAAAACATCAGATCTGTAATGAGTGCTTAGGATAGACATCAACATTCACATCAGCTGTTTACTTGCTCACAAAAGCTAAAGGATAACTTCAAAAA
>PVLA01011852.1:0-49306 GCA_004027455.1 Hydrochoerus hydrochaeris | reverse complement strand
GGGGGGGGGGGGAGGCATCCTTGCTCCAGAGCCGCAGCCACCGCAGCCCGGCTGCCTGTCCCCAGAGGAGGCCGCTTCTGGGAAGCCCCGCCGCAGAACTCCCGGGGGCAGGGACGCGGAGGGTAGAGGGGACCTCGGGGAGCCTCCGGGGCCTCGGGACTAGTCCCCTGGACTTGGCCTCACCGTCTGAGGAGATGAGGTTGTTGTGCAGGTCCAGGGTTCGCAGGCCGCTGAGGCGGGACAGCTCATTGTAGGGGAGCTCCCGGAGCTGGTTGTTCTGGAGGGCAGTGGAAGGGCTGAACTGCCCCAAGGCACCCCAAACACCCCATCGCCCTGGACCCTCGACGGCCTCGGGATTGCCAAGCATTGAAACCCAACCCACAGTGGCCCGTGCCTGTCATCCCAGCACCCCTGGAGGCTGAGGCAGGAGGGTCTCGCGTTCCAACCCAGTGTGGGAAACTTAGCCACTTAGCAAAGCCTGGTCTTAAAATAAAAAAGGAGCTGAGGATGTCGCTCCAGGCCAAGGCGCTGGTTAGTCCCCAGTGCCACAGGACAGGACAGGAAAGGACAGGAAAGGAAAGGAAGGGAAAGGAACAGCCCTGTCTTCCATCCCTGCCCCACTCCCCACTCCCCACACCCGAAGGCACGGTGCCAGCTGTCTGGTCCGCACCTGGGCTCTGCCCACCGCCTCCCTGGGCCTCAGTTTCCCTTTTTGGGGTACAAATACTGGCCATATGGACCTTCAACGATCCCAACCACTAAGACTGTGACCCAGCACCATAGCACCCACTGTCAGCCCCAAAACCTTAACTGCCAACAGGTCAGTCACCCCACATCCCAACAATCACCCCAATACCGCATCCTCCTGACCCCAGACAGTCCCGGGACTCCACGGTCTCGACCCTGACCCCTTCCCACCTGCCCACTGATGGCAATGCGGCTTCTCTTTCCCATCGTCTTTTTTTCACTCTTGGGGACTGAACCCCGGTCCTTCGTGGGGAGCCCCAGCCCCAGCTCTTCGTTTGTTTTTCGTTCTGAGACTGGGACTCCCTAAGTCACAGAGTCGCCCAGGCTGGGTTTGAATTTGTGACCCTCCTGCCTCAGCCTCCCAGAGTGCTGGGACGGCATGGGTGTGCTCACCAAGATGGCTTATCGCTGCCCACAGGCACCTCCCTGTCCCCCGGGGTGACCCCGCCCTGCCCCACCTGCAGGGAGAGGAACCGGGCCTCCTTGGTGATGTTGTCCGGAAAGACATGCAGGTCTAGCCCCCCGCAGTCCACCACGTCAGCCTGGGGGCAAGAGCAGCGCCAGGGACAGGCCCGCGGCGGGGGCTGCCAACTCCCTCCTGGGTGGGGGAAGTCGGGGTCCTCCATGCCGGGGACAGGCAGGGGGCCTGGCGGCAGCAGCAGCAGCAGCAGCAGCAACAGCAGGCTCGGCCGCTGGGGATGGAGAGCTGGTGTGTGCCGGGCGGGCCCAGGGTCGCCATGGCGACCGGAGCATCCCCGTGAGGGGGGTGAAGCCTCGGACCCTTGCTGCCCAGCTTACCATTGCCAGGACCAGGCGGTCACCTCCCAAAGTCCCTGCTGCGCCCACAACCTCCCTCCATCCCGGCAGACCCCCCCACATGCAGCCCTTGCTTGGGCTCCAGGGAGCTGGCCCAGCCCTTCCCCGCCCCGGGGAGGGCAGCGGGCAGATGGGGTGGTGAGGCCAGGCAGCCCGGCCCCCAGTCCCCCCACCGCCCCCCCCCCCAGCTCCGCTTCTGGAACCTCAGCCAGCCTGGCCCGGCCGCGGGAACCAGGAATGTTGGAGGCAGAGCCTGGCTTCGCCCGTCTGGTATTTGGGCCGAGACCACAGGCAGGCCCATGGGGGGAACAGGAGGGGGGTCCAGAGCTTGGGGCGCTCCCCAAGGAGCCAAAACCGGCATGTGGGGGGGGTTTGGCTCAGTCCTGGCCCCTCTCAGGTCACCATGAGGGCCCCTCCTCCCTCTCCAGATGGCCTCCCTGGCAGCCAGACACCCGGTCCCCAGCCGCCACAGCTGCTGAGAGGAAGTGACACGGAGGGCACAGCCTGGCGGTCAGGGGCGGCGTTCCGTGCCAGCCCACCTGTTCAGGGCCTTGACTCCCCTTCTCTCTGGACCTCAGTTTCCCTCTCTGTCAAGTGGGGCAATGGTGACATAAACTTTAAGGAGGTAACATGTGAGGGCTAGCGCCTCACATCTCCATTGGCAGCGGGAGGATGGGGCTGACTCATTTTCCACCTGGGAGATGGAGGAGACAGGAAAACCCCGCCTCACAGGGCTGCTGGGAAGCAAAACACAGGAGAGAGGCGGGAAGGTTTCGCTGTTTTGCGTGGCACTGGGAGGGTGAATCCAGGTTCTGCACACTAAGCTATGTCCCAACCTTTGTTTGTTTGGAGACAGGATTTTGCTAAATCACTAAATTTTCCAGGCTGGGGCTGGGCTGCAATTTGTGATCTACCTGCCGCAGCCTCCCGGAGTGATGGGGTTACAGGAGTGCGCCACCATTTCCCTGGAAAACCCTTAAGAATGACATCTGGGGCTCCACGGCGGCTGAGGCGGGGCAGGGCAGGTGAGAGGGAGGCCGAAGGCCGCTGTGGACTTGGTGAAGCCCGAAGACACAGCACGACAATAAAGAGTGAATTAATTATTCCTGGGAGGGGCCATGCACATCTATCCTTCTGCACCCTCAGGAGGCTGAGGCAAGAGGGTTGCAAGTTCAAGACCAGCCTGGGCCATCTAGTTAGGCCCCAACTGGAAATCAAAGGCCAGCACGGTGGAGCTGGGGTCAGTGTTAACCCTCGCAGCCACCGGGGAGGAAAGGTCAGCGGGGCACATGAGCAGCTTCCTGACCCAGCAGGACAGCAGACGGCTTACATCTGGCCATCGGGGACACCACGGCCCACCCAGGGCCTGCCTGCGGGAGCGGTGGCCACCGGCTGGGCAGAAAGCAGCAGGCCGGCGATGCAAGAGGAGAGCCCGCAGGAACCGGCCAATCCGAGCGAGATGGCTTATTGCTGCGGGGCTGGAGAAGGCAGGGGGAGGGGTCACTCGCGTCCTCCACGCACAGCCGCGTCCGGGAACTCGAGCGATGCTCTCCAGGAGGCTCCTCCAGCCCCGGACCCTGAGACGTCCCCGCGCCCGCCGGGCCCCAGCCGGAACCGCAGACCACGCCCACTTCAGCGGAAAGTGCCAAACTGGAATCTCATTGGCTTAGCTCTGGGCACGTGTCCACCCAGAACCAACCCCGTGGCTAAAGCATTGGGCTGTGCTGATTGGCTATAATCCTCATAACTCATGCAAATAAGCTACTGGCCTTGTTTTTGTCTCCTAGCAACACATGGCCCTCCCTCTGAAGCGTCCAGCCGGGCCCTGCCCTGCCCTGCCCTGCCCTGCCCTGCCCTGCCCTGCCCTGCCCTGCCCTGCCCTGCCCAACAGGAAATGGTTCTCCTCCGCCGAGCTCAGGCTCTGATCTGGGCTCAGCTCCAGCCCTGGGATCACAAGAGAGAGCGCCACTGTGCCAGGCTCTCGCAGGATAGACTCTAGAAGGATACCGCCGGAGGACAGGCCACCCATATGACCCCAAGGTCCAGCATAGCCTGCGGCGACCCGCATGAGTGCGTGTTACACCTGTGTGGGGCTGATGAGCCCTTCGCTCGGTAAATTAAGACGTTTGCCTGGACAGATGGCTTCCTCTGTACCAATGTGGCCAAATGACTCAATTCTAGCAGACCAGGTACTGGCAGAAGTGGTATACACAACTTCGAGAGATGAGGGGGTGCCTTTCTACTTCCTGCAATTGATTAACAGAGGGGTTTTTTGTTTTTGTTTGTTTGTTTGTTTTTTGAGACAGGGTCTTGCTATATAATTCAGATTGGCCTCAAACTTACTGTGTAGCCAAGGCTGGCCTGGAACTCATGGCAATCTTTCTGTCTCAGCCTCACAAGTGCTGGGATTACAGATGTGCATTACTTCCTGCTATTGGACTGTAGATGTGATTGCTGGAACTCCAGCAGCCACTTTGGACCATGGCATTATTTGAGAATAGAGGTCGTGAAGGGTGAAGCAACAAGATAAAAGCAAACTATGGGGGTGGGGCACAAAGCTCAAAGGCACAGTCACCTGCCTGGCAAGTGCAACGTCATGCGTTCAAATCCTGGTACCAAAATAAATACATAAAATAAAGCAGCTGTGCCCTCAGCACCATGCCGGGCACACGCCTATCATCCCAGCAGTGAAGGAGGCTGAGGCCGGAGGGTCACAATTCCAGCCCAGCGTTCCCACCAAGTGACCTGAGCTGGACTACACTTGTGATCCTCGCTGGGGCACAGGCGTGCGCCCCTGCCCTGGGCTAATTTTCTCCTCTTCAGAGACAGCAGGGCCCAGAAGTTTACTTCAGAGATGCCTCCTGGTCAGGGGGTTACAGCTCCACGGCCAACCGAGGGCACCCACGGCTCACGTGTGCACATGTCAGTTTACAAATGACACAAGCACCCATGCGCACGCAGACCACACTGTGTACTGTGTGAATCACACACCACACGTGGAAAATAGGCCCGAGATGGAATGACACAAGCAAATGGAACTAGAAATTATCATTTTTCCCCGTGCCACTAACTTTTTTGTTTTTTGTTTTTTTTTCAGTGCTGGAGTTGAAACTCAGGGACTTGCCCATGCTGGACAAAAAGTCTGCACCAAGCCGTTTTATTATTATTATTATTATTATTATTTTGAGACAGAGTCTTGCTGAGTTACCCAGGCTGAGCTCAGACGTGCAACCCTCCTGCCTCAGCCTCTGGAGTAGCTGGGATTCCAGGCGTGGGCTGTCATGCCTAACACTGAACTGCACTTTTTTTTTTAACCAATATACTTTATTCTTTCTTGGTTTTCTTTTGTTTCTGTTTTGTTTTTTTGAGATGGTGTCCCACTCTGCAGCCCTGGCTGGCCTCAAATTCACAGCGATCCTCCTGCCTCTGGGGAGCATGTAGCTCGAGCCACCCAGGGAAGTCAGGCCTCTCACTTGCGGGCTGAAGGGATCCGCAGCTCCGCTCTGAGGCTAGTGTCTGTTTTCACTGCTCACTGGCCCTGGGGGCTACAGCTCTGCATGGCCCAGTAACGCAGGTGCCACTCTCTGCATCACATGCGTCTCCGGCAGAGTCACTACAGAGGTCAGCAGAAGCCAGATGTGGTGGTTCACGCCTGTCATCCCAGTACTCGCGAGGCTGAGGTAGGGATATTACAAGTTCTAGTTCAGCCTGGGGAATTTAACGATACAGCAAGACCCTGTCCCAGCATAAAAAATAAACAGCGCTGCGGAGCCCGGCATGGTGGCGGACACCAATAATAACCCCAGCAGTTGGGAGGCTGAGGCAGGAGGATCCTTGTGAGTTTATGCCCAGCCTTGGCTACACAGTGAGTTCGAGGCCAGCCTGGATGGCATAGCGAGATCCTGTCTCAAACATCCTCACAAAAAAAAAAAAAAGGAAAAGTAATAGGGATGGAACTCAGTGAAGGTGCTGAGTCTCATCTTCAGCACCAAACACACACAGTTTCGTTTTATCTTTTTGTATCTTTGTGTTTTTTTGAGATAGAGTTTCGCTGTGGCCGCTAGGTTGGCTTTGAACTGACTATGTAGCCCAGGCTGGCCTGGAACTCGTGGTGACCCTCCTGCCTCAGCCTTTCCAAATGCTAGGATGAAGCCGTACACCCCCGTCAGCCGGTGTTTCCCGAGGTACAGAGGGCCAGCTGGGAAAAAGAAAGGGCATCCATGGGGCTCGAGGTGGGAGCGCCTGGGGTGGGTGTCACGGAGCAGGACTTTAGTGCCTTTAGTGTCTTCAGGGGCTTGGTGTGGCTCAGCTGCTGCCTGATCGATAGGTGACTGTGTCTTGCTGTGTCTTTTTTTTTTTTTGGTAATGGGACTCGAACTCGGGACCTTGTGCTTGCCAGGCAGATGCTCTGCTGCTGAGCTACATCCCTGGCCCTGTCTTGCTTTGTCTTTGCCTGGTGGAAAGGTCAATTGAGCCCCCAAAACACAGCCAAAGTCCTTTCCAGGGCTGTAAGACTTACCCTGAGGGTAGGGCACTTAGTAAGAGAAGAGGTTTTAGCTCCCAGTTTGGGGGGTTGGGGGTGCAAGACTGGGCAGCCACAGCTATCCACTGTTGCAGTCACCTCGCAGGGAAGGGTCCCACCCTGCCTCCCCCTCCTCCCTTCCTTCTTTGCTCTCTGTCTTTTTTCAGTACCAGGGGTGCAGCCCAAGGCCTGAGACAGGCTAGGAAGGTAGCACATGAGTTTTGGGGGTGACAGTTTGGCCTGGGAGCTGCCCAGGGGACCAGTAAAACACACTCATAGGTGGGTCGTGGAGGTGTGACCTTGAGGACTCTGTCTGGGCCCTAGCCCCTTCTCCCTGCATCACACCCTCCCCCAGGGCGCTCCTGCCTCCAGCCCATGGACTGAACCTCCCGAAGCCATGAGCCAAGCCCAAGCTCCCCTTCTGTGCCCTGCGGGGAACCAGGCACTCTGTCCCAGCAATGAGAAACTGATCTGGGCAGAGTGACTGCTAACCCCTGGCAGTCCTCGGGCTGCAGCCGTCCCCACGGGGTGGAGAATCTGACAGGAAGGAGGAGGTGACAGTCCCAGACCTCAAGGTGACTCTCGGGGGATCTCGGTCCCGGTGCTTAGGGCTCTAGGACCTGAGGCACTGCAGGGGGTGGTTTGAGGGGTGATAGGAAGTGACAGGTAGAGCTTGGGTTTGTACCCCGGGTGACAGACCCCCCCCATGCCCCATGGTGGAGCTGGGCGTGGGAAGAGGAGGAGGAGGGCTCTGCAGCCAGGCTTCTGACACCCCGGACGCAGGGTCTCGCTGTGCAGTTCAGCCATCCTCCTGCCTCGGCCTCCCGAGTGCTGGCATAAGGGTTTGCCACTACACCCAGCCTACACTTTTAATTTTGAAAAAAATTTTAAACTCATGGAAAGTTGTAAAAGTAACTTGGGGAGTCCTCACGTACACCTTCATCCAGCCCCCCCACCATTTTAACACCTCCCCTAAATGCGAGCTGTCCAAGTACCGAAACCAGGAAGTGAACATTGTATAAGGCTCTGAATTTAACCACATTTTCCACGCCAAAGTTACAGTTTAATCACCACAGCTGATTTTTCTGGCCCAGGATGACCCTGTCCCACATCAGTCTCCTCTGGCCCGTGACAGTTTCTCCGTCCATCTTTGGCTCCTCTGGGATCTGTCATTCAGTTTATCTCTTTCTCATGGCTGCTGTGGTAGGTTACCACAGGCCGGGTCGCTTATACTGCAGAAATTGATTCTCACAATTCCAGAGGCCAGGAATCCAACATTAGGGGCCAGGGATACGGCCCAGCCGCGTGGTGCCTGCCTGGCAAGTGCAAGGTCGTGAGTTCGATTACCGGTCCCCCCCCAAAAAAATTCCAGCATCAAAGTATTGGCAGGGTTGGCCATTTGTGGTGCCTCTGAGCAGTAATCTGTCCCCTCCCTCTCTGGCAGTTCGAAGTGTATAGTCACTTCCCATCCCTCCAACAAAATATCTGAGACTATCAGCTTACGTGGAGGGAAAATCTGAGCTGGGCACAGTGATGCACCCCTGAAATCCCAGCCCTTCACAAGCTGAGTCTAGAGGACGCTGTGGTTGAGGTGAGGTCAGCCTAGACTACACCCTGAGACCCTGTCTCAAAAACAAACAGCAAAAAGCTGGGCATGGTAGTGCAGGCCTCTAACCCCAGTATTCTGGGAGGCTGGGGCAGGAAGATTGCAAATCCAACCTGGGTGAGACCTTGTGTCAAAATAAAAAGTGAAAAACAGGTGGGAGGTAGTTCATTGTGAAGGTCCTGGGTTCAAACCCCAGCTCAAAAAAATAAAATAAACAGAAGGGAAGAAAGAAAAAGAGGAAAGAACTACTCAGCTCATAGATTCGGAGCTTGTGATTAGCAGTCAGCTGGACCCTGTGGTCTTGGTCTGCGGGAGGCGGTTGGTCACGGTGGGCGCTCTTAGCAAAGGGGAACACTTACCCTTGCAACCCAGAAGCAAAAGCGAGAAAGCACAGCTTCCCTGACCTAAAGACCCCACACTGCACCCCAACATGAAAAGTCCCACCAGTTCCCAGCAGCACCTCCTGAGGACCAAATCTTGTTTTGTTTTGTTTTCATTTTCTTTTTCCTATCTTTTTGAGACAGGGTCTCGCTATGCAGTTCAGCCTGGCCCTGAGCTCACTTTGTAGCCCAGGCTGAGGACCAAGTCTTTATTCTTTCTTTCTTTCTTCTTTTGAGACAAGAGCTTTCTATGCAGTGATCCTCCTGCCTCGGCCTCCTAAGTGCCATGAGGTGAGCAGATTCCCCTCCCACACCCCTGAGCCTTGATGTCTGCCTCCCCTGGGTCCCAGCCACCAGCAGGCCAGCCACGGATGAGCCCTTTGACACCCTGAGCCCAAGTCAGCAAAATCGACCCTTCTTCTTCCCAGCTGTGTTTTATAGGTGTTTATCACACCGCCCGGATTGCTGGCTGCCGCGCCTCGGTGTCCTCTCCTCATCACAGTCACGTAGCTGTCACCCCTTGGGTGTCGAGGTGTCTTGTCTTTATCTCGGAGGACCCCCCAGTCACTGGAGAGCCCAGGGGTAGGGATGCGCGCTCGTCCTCTGTCATCGCCGCCCTCTGGGAGGCTGAGGCAGGAGGGTTGTCAGTTTAGTGACGTAGCCAGACGCTGTCTTGAGTAAAAAAAGAAATAAAAGTAAGGCTGGAGGTCAGCAGAGTTCAGCCCGAAGATACTGGCTTCCATCCTTAGTACTGCGTCCCCCACCAAAAAAACACCAGAAAAACCCCGAGGAATTACGCACTTGGCTGTTTGGTGCGTCCTGTGGTTTGCATAGGGTCTGAGTGTTTGCCCAAAACGTCGCGGGCTGGAATTTAATCCCTCCCGTGACGTCACGAGGAGCGGGGTTTAGAGGCTGCTGTCACTACGCTGGGCGTGGCCTCCGGGCAGGGGGCGGGGCGAGAATCAGGTGCCGCTTTGGGAGCGGCCGAGCAGAAGGCACGTGCGCACACACTGCCTGGCTCCTGCCTGGTGACGCCCTGGCCGCCTGGGGGCTCCGAACCTTCGGGATCCTGAGCTCGCACTGGACCCCCAGCCCATACGGGAACACACAGAAGATTAACAGGAAACAAGACGGAGGACGCCTGCCACCACCGCCACATCTGGAGTCATTAGGAAGTTTTTTAATTTTTATTTTTTGTTAATTAGAAAGTTTTTGTCTTGATTCACTTTGGTTCTGGAGACAGGGTCTCCCTGTGTAGTTCGGCCTGGCCTCGAACTCTCGATGTGGCCCAGGTTGCCTTCCCACCCATGGCGATCCTTCTGCCTCAGCCTCCTGCATACTGAGATTATAGACAGGTGCCACCAGGCCCATCTCTTAATTTCAGTCTCACTGCTTTTCCCTCTGAGGTCCTTTTTCTGGTCCAGAAGCTCATCCAGGACGTCATTCTGCTGTCCTATCTCCTTACTATCTTGTGACTGGGGACAGTTTCTGTATTTTCCCTTCTCATGCCTTTGATACCTTGCTCACATATTTTATAGAATGTCCCCAAAAGGGGACAAACATCTGACGTTCTCTCAGGGTTCGTTTGAGGCACTCGCTGTGATATAATTGAATCGTTCAGGAGGCTGAGGCAGGAGGATTGCCATGAGTTCAAGGCCAGCCTGAACAAACAAACAAAAAAGCTTGAGAGACAGTAATTTCTTTTTTGTCTTTTTTTTTTTTGAGACAGGGTCTCGTTATGCATTTTAGGCTGGTGCAGGCTGATCTCAGACTCGCAAAGATCCTCCTGCCTCAGCCTCCTGAGTGCTGGGATTACAGGCGTGCGCCACCACGCCCGGCTTTATTTATTTTTTGTCTTTTTTTTTTGGAATGAGAGTAATTTGATTTGCAGGTTTTGGGGACAACATAAGAGAAATAAAATTGGATCATATCTGTCTGTGATCATATTGGTCTATGATACCAAATATCAAACAATTGGCAAACATGTCTAAAATCTCTCACTAATTATTAATGTTTTGGAAGAGGCAGTTTAATAGGAGAGGCAAAATCCTTAAAGGTTCATCCACGAATTTTACCTTTCTTTTGGGGAGGCACTGGGAATCAGACTCAGGACCTCACGCTTGCCAGGCAGGTGCTGTGTGGCTGAGCTACACCTCCGGCCCCATACCCACTAATCTCAGCACCCATGGGCGCTTCCTAAGGATGTGCTTATGTTCTCCCCTCCTTTTTTCTTCCCCTCTTCTCCCCTCCTCTTGCTTGTCCTCCCTCCCTCTCCTCTCCTCTTCTCTCCTTTTCTTTCCTGATTTCCTTCCTCCCCTTATGTGTTTTTTTCTTTTTCAGACAAGGTCTCACCTGTGCTGCCCAGTCTGGCTTCAAACTCTTGGGCTTCAGTGACCCTCCTGCCTCAGCCTCCAGAGTAGCTGAGACTATAGGTATGTGCCACCATGTTGGGCTCTAATGATGGTTTTTCTAATTTCCTGATTTCTTGTACAGTTTACTACTGACTGGACATCTGTGAGAGAGCTTGGTCCTTCCTTCCCCTATGTATTTATTCACTCAGTTACTTATATCAGTAGGGACTCGGTGGTGTCTAAACCCTAGGATTCCAGTGATATAATATTTTCAGTCTCATATCAGTTCCCATCATTTTTCTCTAAAAAACCTCCAAAAAAACCCTTCCCTTTATGCTTCAGATTAAATCTAAGTGTATTATTTACCTCTGAGACCCCAAACTCATTTTTCTGTCCATTTGTGTTTCTTTCTTTTTTCTTTTTCTCCCAGTACTGGGGGTGAAACCCAGGCCTCACACTCACACTGAGCTGCAGGCCCATCTCTTTTTTTAATTTTGAGACAGAGTCTTGCTATGTTGCTTAGTTGCCCAGAGGCTGGGCTTGAATTTGAGGTTCCCCTGCCTCAGCTTCCCAGAGCGCTGGGATTACAGGTCTGCACCATTACACCCTGTGTTGATTTTCCCTCTTCTGGCCACCTTAGTTTTGGTCAGAACATTCTAGTCTTTGCACAAAGATAAATCCCCTGATGAGCTCCCAGACACAGGACGCTGACCTCCCTCCACATTGGTCTTTAATGGGATATTCCTCCCCTGCCTGCACAAAACTCCTCTCCAACTGCCCTGCATTCTGTGTCCCTTCTCCAACTCTACCTGGAATTCTATAAAGAAACGTGGCCTCCAAACAGGTACTAATAAAAAAAATTTTTTAAATCGGTACCGGGGATCGAACTCACAACCTCGTGCTTGCAAGGCAGGCGCTTATGCTGCTAAGTCCCCAGCCCTAAATATTTTAAAAAGTTAAAAAACAACCTAAAGAAACTTGTATTTTGTTTTCTTGCTTATCTTTCAGTCCCCTGGATTGCCAGTCTCTTGCACATAGTACATACTCAGTTAATATTTACTGAAGGGATAAACACATGAGGCTGGAAGAAAGAGAATTAGAGGGGAAAACAGAGGGGAGGAAAGCTAGTCATCAGAAGAGCTGGCCTGGAAGCAGGAGATTAGGGGATGGCAAATCAGGATAGGCGATGGGTGTGACCTGTCAATCACAGAGAGCTGTCAAATTACGCCCAATCAGGACTAAGCAACTGGGCATGACAAAGCTGTCAACGCTTGGCCTGCACGCATGAGCAGACCAGCTTCAAAAAATCCTGAAATCCAAAGACAATATAACAGAGGAACCCTCGGCCCTCCTCACCACTGCCCCCTTGTTCTGGCGGTGGCCTGTCTTGCGTGCAGGGCTCATCTTTTCTTTCTCCTCTTTTTTTCTTTTTCTCTACTTTTGTTTAATAAACGTTAAACTATTAATGTTCATCAGTTGTCACTGTCCAGTTCTTTCAATGGGACAAGAGCCTAGACCCAGGGGCCCGTATCTTTGCTACAGAAGTGTGGGATTTTCAGAAAACCGCAGTTGAAACTTCTGTTTCCTGTATGAAATAAAGGCTTTGTCTTCAAGCCTGCTGCACACATGCATGCACGCATCCAACATGCCAATCGTCGATGTTTCCCCCATCGGTGTGACAGGCAGGACAAAATGTTGCATGCGGACCTCGTGAACTCAGAACCATGTGTGGGCCCTGGAAGCGATTCCTGATTGATGCTTTCGTCTTCGCACTACCCGCCCTTTTAAAAATATTATTATTGTTACTATTATTCTTATTTCTTGCAAATCCCTTTCCTTGCGCTGGCCTGGCCGCCCAGGGCTGCTCCTCGGGCCACTGCCCATCAGGCCCGGGCCACTCCGGGCTGGTGATTTTGGTCCCTCTGGACCACAGATTCCCATCGTCCCTCCCACAGGCTGGACCGCCTGCGGTCTCCATGGAAACCCACCAGCCACAGGAGGGCGTGACGACGCTACTCAGAAAGACAGGAACGTTTGACTATCGGGTCAAAGATTTTGGCCTGGGAGAGCAAAGGGAGCTTATGATTGGCTTATCCTTAATGGAGGGCGGGCATAAAACGGCAGATGGCGGAGGCTGTTATCATCCCCACCAATCAAGAGTCTCAAGGGTTTTGATGGACAAGCGTAGCGGGAAGCGGTTCTGAGCGCAGGCCTTCGCCCAACCCGCGGCCGGCCGTCCCGGAAAAGGGCCAATCAGGAGGCGGCAGGGGTGGGGCCAAGGGGCCAGTTGCTCCGGAAGTGGAGGGAGGGGGTGAAAATGGCGCCCAGCTCGAAATCGGAGCGGAACAGTGGAGCCGGGAGCGGCGGCGGCGGGCCCGGGGGAGCCGGCGGGAAGCGCGCAGCGGGGCGGCGGCGGGAGCACGTCCTCAAGCAGTTGGAGCGGGTCAAGGTGAGCGCCGGCGTCGGGGAAGAGCGCGCGGGAGACGGGAGGAGGGAGGGAGGGCGCTCGCGGGTGAGGGGTGGGGGGCGGGGCCCGGGAGGGGGCAGGGCGGGGCGGGGGCCGGCGCGGCCCGGGGAGGCCTGGGGACCCCGGGCCGCCGAGAGATCGGGAGGAGGGCGGCCGTCCGGCCCTGCTTCCCGGGCCTGCGGCCCTGTGGCCTTCCCGCCCCCCATGCAGAGCCCACCGGTACGGGCTCCTCCGAGCGCCCCTGGGCCGGGAGGTCCTGCGCCCTGGCCGCCTGTCCATTGAATGGAAGGGGCCTCCCCGGAGAGGGCCAGGTCGTCCCCGGTGCGGGCCGCGTCTCCCATTAGCCCCAGACCCTGGGTGGGGGCTCAGGCATCCAAATCTCCTGCAAGCGAGCGGGGCGGCAGCCGGGCAGGGCTGGTTCCTTGGACGGGGATCGCACCTCCCCCATCAGACCAGACCTCACCGAGTCCTGTCTGCTCTCAGCCTGGGAGCTGGCTGTGTCTCTCCCATCGGTCAGGGCTCTCGGACAGGGCTGTGTCCTCATCGGCCCGGCCTGTCCCTGAGGGGCAGCTAGGGAGTCCCCAGAAAAAGACTGGCCCCCATCAGTTGCAAGGTGGGGACAGTCCCCCCTGCCTGCCATGTGGCTCTGATACCCCTGGGTGTCCCCACAGGGGAGGTTCTAATGTGGTGGCATTTTTGGGATGCAGGAGTGTGTCGGAAGGTGGCAGTTAATGGAGAAGGGGAAATGAAGCAGGAGTTGAGTCTGTGGCCAGGATACAGTGGGGGACCCACCTGGGGGCAGACCTGCCCCAAGGGATCCCCTTGTGGGCTGGAGTTTGGGGACAGGTGATGACATGGCCCTCGCCCCAGCCTCCTTTGGGTGAAGGATGCTCAGCATATCAGCCCAGGGTGGCTGGGGTTTCTGAGGCCTCGTCCTGAGGGAGGCGACGCTAGGCTTGGGTGAGGCTTCAGGGCTGGGTCCCTGGTGGCGAGAGGTTACCTGGAGTCGCTGTCCCCTGTGTGTCACACTTATTCCCCAGCCATAGCTGGGGCCACTGGGGCGAGGGGCTGGGGTTGCAGGTGGTCGCCCGGGATGGGCGCCTGAGGGCTCAGCCACCTCTTTCCAGATCAGCGGGCAGCTCTCGCCACGTCTCTTCCGGAAACTGCCACCGAGGGTCTGTGTGTCGCTCAAGAACATCGTGGACGAAGATTTCCTCTACGCGGGGTGAGGCGGGGGCCACCGCAGCGGGGGGGTCATCTGGGGTACAGCAGGTGGGGCCCTGACCTGGCCTGGCCCCTGTCCGGCAGGCACATCTTCCTGGGCTTCTCCAAGTGCGGCCGCTACGTGCTGTCCTACACCAGCAGCAGCGGCGACGATGACTTCTCCTTCTACATCTACCACCTCTACTGGTGGGAGTTCAACGTGCACAGCAAACTGAAGCTGGTAGGACCTGGGCAGGCCATAGCCCCCAAGCCGAGCCGCAGGCTCTCCCCGGGGGGGAGCATCCCGGAGGTTCGGTTGGATCATAGGCAGTTGCCACACGGGTTCCCGGCATTAGGTTCCACTTAGCTCGGAAAGCCCATGCCATCTGGGAGGTTGAGGCAGGAGGGTGGCGGGCTTGAACCCAGCCTGGACACGTTAGTGAGTTAGCAAGACCTGCTCTCAAAATAAAATGGAAAGAAGAAAGGAGGGGTGGGAACGGAGCTCAGTGTGAAGGCCCTAGGGTAACCCCAAGTTCTATCCGCAAGAGAAGAAGGGAAGAAGGCTGCCATCTGCTCAGGGAGAGCTGAGTGGCTGCTGCCCTGGCTTTACTGCTGACCCCTGACCTCTGACCCTGCCTCAGCTGGGCGCTGTTACCTCTGCTCACGCAGCCCCCCTCCCCTGCCGCGGTGCAGGGCTCCTCTCGGCTGTGCCCTGCCCGGGCCGGCTTCCATGTCCCCCGTGAGGGTGCTGCCTGCCTGAGCCGGGGGCAGCTGCGGGGTGCTCCACCAGCCCGGGGGACCCCTGACTTCCACCCTGGAACTCTCGAATGGGCCGCCCAGGTCCGGCAGGTGCGGCTCTTCCAGGACGAGGAGATCTACAGCGACCTGTACCTCACGGTGTGTGAGTGGCCCAGTGATGCTTCCAAGGTCATCGTCTTTGGCTTCAAGTGAGGCAGGGAGCAGGCAGGCAGCAGGCGGGCAGAGGCGGCGGGAGGGGCTGGTGGGCCACGGCCCTGAGCTCAGCGTCCCGGCCCTCAGCACCCGCTCGCCCAACGGCACGCTCATGAACATGATGATGATGAGCGATGAGAACCACCGCGACATCTACATCAGCACCGTGGCCGTGCCGCCCCCCGGCCGCTGCGCCGCCTGCCTGGACGCCAGCCGGGCGCACCCCGGGGACCCCAGTGCCCAGTGCCTGCGCCACGGCTTCATGCTGCATACCAAGTACCAGGTGGTCTACCCGTTCCCCACCTTCCAGCCCGCCTTCCAGCTCAAGAAGGACCAGGTGGTGCTGCTCAACACCAGTTACTCCCTGGTGGCCTGCGCCGTCTCTGTGCACGCGGCAGGTAGGCCTGGACCCGGGGAGGCGCCATCCTCCAGCCCTGGGTGCCCCCAGGCGGCCAGCGGGCACTCTGCTGGCTCACGTGACCCTGAAACTGAGATTCCGATTTTGTGCCACTGGCCTGATTTTCAGTTTACATAGCCACATTCGGCCCAGCAGCTGCCTGGCTGGGACAGCAGAGCCATCCTGGACTGTTTCCTGTTTGTTTGTTTGTTTGCTTTTGAGACAGGGTCTCGCTGTGCAGGTCAGGCTGGCCTCCAGCCTCGAACTCACAGTGATCCTTCTGCCTCAGCCTCCCAAGAGCTGGGAGGACAGGCGTGCATCACCATGCCCGGCTTCCCCTTTATTTAGAAGAAAATAGTGCAGTTTGCTGCCAGCCCTCATTTAATTTCCAGGGACTGGGGAGGAGTGGGTGTATGTGTGTGTGTGCATTAGAAGTGGCGGTGTTTTGTAAATGGTAAAGCTGCTGCTATAAACAGTGCTATACAGAGAAGGAGCAATGGGATTTGTTTCCAGAGGCTGTGGGGACACTGGAGCAGTGCGGAAATAATAGTAAAAGTAGGGTATTTCATGGCTGACTTTGGGGGAAGGTTAAGACTGTAACCCACGAGTTATCTCAGGGTGAGCAAACACTGCACCCAAAAATACCCAGGAGATTTCTCGGGGCAAACGGGAACTAGATTAGAGACCCACGCTGGGCACAGAGGCACACACCTGTCATCCCGGCACTGAGAGGTTGAGGCAGGAGGATGCCAAGTTCAAGCCCTGCCTTGGGGGCAACTTAGCAAGGCCCCGTCCCCAAATGAAAAGTAAACGGGCTGGGGATGGGACATAGCTCAGTCCAGTACAGCAGAGGGACAGACAGAAGCTGGAGGCTGGGGTGCAGCTCAGTGGTAGCCAGGGCTGGGGGGAGGAAGAGAAGGGAAGGGAAGGGAGAAAGAAGCGGAGGAAGAGAGGACAGCTGAGCCCTCATGGGCAGTGGACCGAGCGGCTGTCAGGCAGCTCTGGTGGCAGTGAGTGACAGTCCTGAGCTGTTCTCTGACTGCTATGCAGCCCTGGTGGCCCGTGTGACCGGTGGCTCTGCCTGCGCCCACCCCTTCCCTGGGGACCAGGGAGGTAGGGGAGGTCAGGGTGCCCTGCTGGTCCCCAGTGGGCGGTGTCAGTGTGCCAGGCCCCAGGGCGGCTCCCCACTGAGCCCTTGCACCCTGCCTCCCACGCCTGCGCAGTCCCAGCATGACTCCACGGCCAGGTCCTGCCCGAGCCTGGGACCCCGGCCCCTCAGTCTGCCCTGGGGTCCTGGCCGCAGAGACGGGCAGGCGCAGCTTTGGCTGGTGAACTCTGCCATTAACTGCTGTGGCCTCTCCACAGCCTGCGTCCCGCCAGCTGCCCGGGGCTGGGCTCCTCAGGCCTCTGTTCTCCATACTCGAGGGTGCGGCCCGAGCCAGGGGTGGGGGTGCCCGCCTGTCACCCCAGCACTCTGTTCCCCAGCACCAGGGTGGCCTGAAGGAGGAGGGTCTTGAGCCCCGGCTGAACCTGGCCACTTAGGGTCTCAGCCCAGAGAGACTTTGTCAGAATAAAAAATCAAACAAATAGACAAAAAGGGCTGGGGCCTCGCTTGGTGTCAGGGCCCTGGGTGAAGGTGCGGTGTCTGCATGTCTGTGTGCACATGTGTGCACGCCCCCCGCCCCAGCAGCGTCCAGCAGGTCTCTGAACCTGGGGGGCTAGAGGGGGGAGGCTCGTTCTGCACCCAGCCTGGCTCTGAGCCCCCACCTCTCCCCCTGCAGGCGACACTGGCTTCTGTCAGATCCTGTATGACCACACGGCCTCCACACCCCACCCCCCCAGCCCCCCAGGGCCCCACAGCCCGGAGGTGCCCCCCACGCTCCCCAGCCTCTGTCCTGAGACGGCCCCCGCTCGGGCCCCAGGGGTCCCTGAGCCCTCCCCTGCTGTGGCCAGAGCCAAGGAGTTCGTGGCTGACATCTTCCGCAGGGCCAAGGAGGCCAAGGGGGCGACCCCGGAGGACGCGCGGCCGCCCCCCTGCCCCGGGCCCTCAGGCAGCCGTTGCCGGGCGTCCTTGGAGGCCCCCAGCCCGTGTGGGGAACTCACAGGACCCCGGGACAGCCCTTCCCTGACACCCGTCCCCGAGCCCGGCTATGTCAACTACACCAAGCTGTACTACGTGCTGGGTTCCAGCGAGGGCACTGAGCCTGAGGACGGTGAGTAGCCAGGCCTGGGGGCACCGGGTGGCCCGGGGTCCCCGCCTCCCCAACTCCCCACCTCTGCCCCCCCAGAGTTCGAGGACGACAAGATCTCTTTGCCCTTTGTGGTGACTGACCTGCGTGGCCGCAACCTGCGCCCCATGCGGGCACAGACTGCCGTCCAGGTATGTGGGCGCCCGGAGGGCTGCGGGGGGCTTTGGGGCCCTGGCGGGGACCTCACTATCCCCTCCCGCCCGCATCGCCCAGAGCCAGTACCTGACGGTGGAGCAGCTCACGCTGGACTTCGAGTATGTCATCAACGAGGTCATCCGCCACGATGCCACCTGGGGCCACCAGTTCTGCTCCTTCAGTGACTATGACATCGTCATCCTGGAGGTGGGGGGGGTGCGGGCAGCGCTGCCCTGGCCGGGCTACCCTGCCGAGTTGGGGGGTCACCTCCCCACTGTGGCCCTGCACATGCAGGTCTGCCCAGAGACCAACCAGGTCCTCATCAACATCGGCCTGCTGCTCCTGGCCTTCCCATCGCCCACCGAGGAGGGCCAGCTCCGGTAAGTGGGCAGGGACCTCGGGGCAGACCCCAGGGCTTCAGAGGCCCAGGAGGACAGCCCTGGGCTCCAGCTTCCCCACATCCTGGCGTCCCCCCACCCCTCCTGCAGACCAAAGACCTATCACACCAGCCTCAAAGTGGCCTGGGACTTGGGCACTGGCATCTTCGAGACGGTCAGCGTGGGTGAGCTCACCGAGGTCAAGGGGCAGACGAGGTAAGGCGGCAGGGACCCCGTGGGGACCCTGAGCTGCTGCAGAGCTGCTCACCCACCCTGGTCCCTGCAGCGGCAGCGTCTGGAGCTCCTACCGCAAGGGCTGCGTGGACATGGTCATGAAGTGGCTGGTGCCCGAGAGCAGCGGCCGCTATGTCAACCGCATGACCAACGAGTCGCTGCACAAAGGTGGGGCTGGGCCCCCCCCCTTCAACCCCCGAAGGCGAGCAGGCACCTAGGTGGTGGCTCACGACTGTGTCCCCCCAGGGTGCTCCCTGAAGGTGCTGGCGGACAGTGAGCGGTACACGTGGATCGTGCTGTGAGGGCCTGACCTCTGGCCACCACGCCAACTACCTCCGTGGCCGGCGCCGGCCGCCCGTGCGCGCCCCTGCCCGCTGGTGGCCCAGGACGGTGGCGGAAGCATTGGGCTGCACGAGGGCATGGCTGCCTGGCCGCTGGAGTATGGACACTTTTTTATTTATGCCTATTTAAGTTGGGAGGGGCGCAGGGGGAGCCAGCCGGACCCCAGCCCAGAGGAGCCGCCTTCCCATGATGGGCATGGGTGGGCCCCTCTCCCAGGCACGGGTACCAGGGACCCTCAGGGAGTCCAAGGGTCCCAGCCTCCCCTGCGCTGCCCACCCAGCCTCACCGTGACCCCCTTCATGTAATAAATGCTTTATTTCCGAACCCGCCTGAGGTCCCGTCACTGGGCTCTGGTCCCCTTGGCCAGGGGCTGGTGAAGCAGCAGGAGACAGTTATCACAGAGGGATTTATTGTTTTAAGAAAGACTACAAAAAGGTAGAAAACAGCTCAACACACTAAACTACCACGCGCGGACACTTTCACGCTGGCAGGGAAGGAGGGGGGAGGGCATCGGGGGCTGGGCAGGGCCTCCCCGGAAGCTGGAACGCGGGCGCACAAAATAGTGATTTTTATACAGTAGGTTAGATTTTCCTTTTTTTTGTTTGTTTTTGTTTTCTTTTTTGCCATAAACAACTATCTCACAGGCTGAAAACACTGAGAAAACTGGAACAGATAAGGCCATGATGGTTGGCAAAAACCCAACGAGTTACCGACTCCGCTCAGGCGGCTCACAAATCGCACAAAAGTCAGGGGTCCACGGCCGGGTGGGGGCACGGGCCGGGCGTCCGGGCTCCCCCGAGCCCAGCCGGGCGCTTCCGCCCTGCAGCCCCGCTTCTTTGGACAGGGAGGCTGGGCCGGCCGCCCTCTCTCGAGTGCAGGGAGAGGAGGGAGTGGGGCCCAGTTCTAGCGAAGACGCTGCGCCCACGGCGTTAATTGCACTTATACCGAGGGGAGAAGCGGGGGGCTGGGGAGCGTCCCGGGCTGCGCCCCAGCGCTGCCCACCGGGCTCAGGCCCCCGGGCAGCTGTGCAAAGCCCGCGAGCAGAATAAGTTAACGTTCCCCGGGGAGGGCCGGCAGCTGCCCGGGGCGGGGCCGGGCTGGGGGGCCGGGACCTGGGGCGGCTGTGGGCTGCCCGGGCAGCGGGGTTCCTTAAGGCACGCGGATGGGTAGGCCTGCGGGGCGCGGGCGCCCGTGGGCAGCTCAGCTGGACGGCAGTGCCTGCACGAAGAGGCCGCGGGCTTCCGTGCGCGCCAGCTTGGCCGGCGGCTCCAGCGCCTCAGGGCCCAGCGAGGGCGACTCGCCGCCAGCCGCCAGCGAGATGTCCTGTGGCAGCTCGTCCTCGCTCTCCTCCTCCTCCTCCTCTTCCTCGTCTGCGCACACGGATTGGCCGCTCAGCGTTGGCTCGGCGCGGGGGGGGGGGGGGCCCACGCCCGCCCCCCACTAGGGACCCGCCCGCCTACCCTTGTCAGTGTCCAGGGGGTTCAGCGCGGTGGCCAGGTTGGCGAACTGCGGGGACCGGGACGAGAGAGCAGGTGAGACCCCGCCCCCGGCAGCGCCCGCCCCCCGCGCCCGCGCCCCCGCGCACCTCGCCCATGACGGCGATCGGGGTCTCGCCCTTGGCCTGCGCCACGCGGTGCTCAATCAGGTAGTACATGTACTCGTCGTACAGCAGCCGGATGAGGTGGAAGGAGCCGAAGCTGGCGGCGCTGCGCAGGGTCAGGTCCCGGATCACCATGGAGCTGCAGGTGACGCCGAGGGGAGGAGCCGTCAGCCTGGTTTCCCCAGGGACCACCCCAGACCACAGTGGGCCAGTCTCGAACCCAGCCTGTGTGGGAGGCGTGGCCTCCACTGTCCCCCGCCCACTCCGGGAGTTGCCCTCGGGCTCCACCACTTGGCCTCCCACGAGGGGCGGGGTCTCCTCTGATCCCGCCCACTCCTGGGAGGTGCCCTTGGGCTCCATTTGGCCTCCCCCATGGGGCGGGGCCCCCTTTGATCCCGCCCCCCTCCGGATGTGGGCCTTCTCTGGTCCCGCCCTGTCCTGGGAGCGGCCCTCCAGCTCCCCTCTTGTTCTCGCCCATAGGGCAAGGCCTACCCTGGTGCCGCCACGCCTATGGGGCTGGCCTTCTCTGGCCCCACCTACTTCTGGGAGGGGGCTCCCGGGCTCTACCATGTGGCTTTCCCGCCGGGCGGGGCCTCCTCTGATCCCGCCCCTGGGGAGGTGGGGCCTCCAGCCCTGCCCGGTAGTGGGAGTGGCACTCCTCTGGCCCCGCCCCAGCGCACCTGTAGAAGGACCACTTGAGGAGGAAGAGTTTGGCAGCCTTGGGGAAGCCGGAGCTGCCCTGGTAGGGCTTCAGCACCTGGCTGACCACGCCGTCCAGCCAGGCTGCCCACTGCTCCAGCGAGTTCTGCTGCTGCAGCGTCACCTTGAAGTCCTGCTCCAGGCGCTGCACCACACGGTCCTCGCAGCGGCACACCCACGAGGCCTGCTCCTGCGGGTGGGGAGAGACCGACGGTGGGCGGAGTGCGGGCTCGGCCCCGCCCAGCCCCGCCCCACCCCGCGCCCCCGGCGCCGCCCCTCACCTGCACGTTGGCAAAGTCCACGCGGTTGAGGTCGCTGAGCATCTGGTTGATCTGCGCCGTGTTCTGCAGAACGGCGCGCGCCGCCTGCGCCAGGTGGTTGAGGGAGGTGTAGCGCCGCAGGGTCTGCGCGAAGGCGCCCGCCGCTGCTACCTGCAGGGGGCGACGGCGCCGGGCGGTGGGCCAGGGCCCGCCCCGGCCCTTCAACCCGAAGGCTGTGCCTCGCTGTCTGCCCTGCTCGGGAGGCCCGGGCGCTGGCTCGGGCTCACGCTGGGGTCCCACTGAACGAGAGTGAACCCATTTAGCACGCTGTAGCCGGCGCCACTGCTGTCCCTGTGGTCCAGGGACCGAGCTCAGAGCCACAAGTAGGCCACGGGCTGCACCTGGCCCGCAATGTTACGGTCACTGGGATTGACCCTGGGGACTCCGCACCAAGCCACATCCCCGGCCTTTATTCACTATTTTTCTTTCTTTATTTTTATGTCTTTTGGAGACGGGGGTCTCACTATGCAGTTCAGGCTGGCCTTGAGCTCACTTGATAGTCCAGGCTGGTCTCTAAACTCAATGATCCTCTTGTTTCGGTCTTAGAGTGCTGGTATTTCACTATGCTTATTTATTTATTTATTTATTTATTCATTCATTTATTTATTGGTATCAGGGATTGAACTCACGACCTTGCGCTTGCCAGGCAGGCGCTAACCCCACTGAACTAAACTCCTGGCTCCATTTTCACTATTTTTAAAAGACAGGGTCTCCCTAGCGGCTAAGTTATATAGGCTGAGCTGGAACTTGGATCCTCCTGCCTTGGCCTCCCGGAGTTTTGGGGTGACAGGTGTGTGTTTCCACACCTGCCTGGCACTGTGACTTTTAGTGGAGGTGCAGAGCACTTGGAGGGCACCTCTCCGATGAACTTCTGTCAGTGGCAGCTGCAAGAGGGCAGGGATTTTGCTCCTCTTGTTCATGATCGTCCGTATGGCACTGGGAACCATGCTGGGCACGCAGTAGGTGCTCAGTAAACACATATGAAAGGAGCCAATGAATCCATTTGTCTTGTTGCTGTTGTTTTTGGAGGGTACTGGGAACTGACCTCAGGAGGTCGCGCTTGCCAGGCAGGCGCTGCGCCACTGAGCTACCTCTGCGACCCTTCTAGTCCCTCGGTATCGATTCTCTCCTTTGCCCACCTGCCCCGTGTCGTGCCCACCCAGGGGTGACCCCTAAGACACCATTCTGGACTAAGGGTTTGGGGATGCAGCCCAGTGGTCTGGTGTTTGCCTGGGATGCACAAGGCCCTGCAATCCTCATAGATGTGGCCTCCTTGGCAAGGTTTAGCTACTGCTGCACCCCGCCCCCGCCCGCACCTGCGCCCCGCCGTAGGCCGCACCTTCACCCGCAGCATCTCCTCTGGGATGTTCATCATGGCATGGGTGAGCCAGCTCTCCAGGCTCTTGGCAAAGTTCCGGATCGCTTGGGTCAAGGCACCTGCGGGACCCAGGTAAGGGCAGGAGGAACGGTCAGCGCTGGCAGGGGGACGGGGGGAAGCGGGGGGGGGGGGGGGGGGGGGGGGGGGGGGGGGGGGGGGGGGGGGGGGGGGGGGGGGGGGGGGGGGGGGGGGGCGGGGCGCACTCACTGGGGATGGGCCTAAGCACGTCCGGGATGAGCATCTCCACCAGGCCCTGGTACAGCACATTGTCACAGTGCTTGGTCCACTGCAGCACGGGCTCGAACTTGGACAGGAGCACCAGGCTAGCCTTGGGCAACCGCTTCTCAGCCTCGTCATGTCTGGAGCACAGCCCGAGCCCCGAGGTTAGTGCGAGGTGGGGGCCGGGGCTGAAAGGGCACAGGCGCCCCACGCACTGCGCTGACCAGCTCCCGCCTCTAGGCAGGGCACGCATGCTCGGTGCCCATGGGTCTGCACCCACGCTCCAGGCTCAAGGCTCCAGGGCCGGGGGGTCAGGGAGGGGCGGGCACCCTGGGGACTCACACAGCCAGGGATGGCGCCTCGCTGGGCTGGCTGAGGCTGGACCTCCAGAAGGTCTTCCACAGCGTCTCCACCAGCGTGAACTGCAGGTTCACCATGACGTCCACGATGGCCTGGGGGCAGGGCACGTGCTCAGGCCCTGGGGCAGCTGTGGGGCTCCCCAGGCAGGGCCATCACGCCCCTGGCCTGCCCACCCCACCTACCTCACAGTGTTCCCGGTACAGGACCTGGAAAGCCTTGATGTCCCCGGGGCCAACACCCTCGGGCAGCACTTTGCCCTGCAGGTCGAGCTCCACAAAGTCGGGGAGGCTCCGGGAAGCATCTGGGGGTGGGGGACACCGTGAGGCCCCACGATTCCCCAGTGTGCACGACACCAGCCTGCAGGCACTGGCCCAGCCCTGGCCAGGTGGGACGCTGGTGTAGGTGTCTTTGCCCCCAGGGCCCAGGAACCTCAGGGACACTGCACCCTGGGGTGGGCCTGGCACTGGAGTCAGCTCCACACCCCGGTTCTCCTCCCAGCCCTCCCTCTGCATCCCAGGCACCTCTGGTGGGACAGGGACACCCCCCCCCCGCCACCTCCTGTGAACACTGCCCACCTCTCCCCGCGCCCTCGCTCACCCAGGAACTGCTGGTACTGCTGCACCTGTGCACTGATGTCCGACAGCCCCGCGGGTTGCTGCTGCCCCACAGCCACGCCATTGGTCATGCCCTCCATCTTCTGGATGGGCTTGAGCCTGCAGGGGCGGGAGCGGGCAGCTAGCACTGTACCCTATGGGGGAGGGCCTGGCCCAGTGCACCCCGCTGCTGGCCACCCCTACCTCTGCTTCTGGGAAAAGGGCTGGCCACGCATGGCCATGTGCTGCTGGTCCTCCATGAGCCGCAGCAGGGGCGAGCTGGCCTTGATCCGCAGGCCATAGTAGTGGTACTTGGAGTTGCCTCTGGGGGAGGGGGAGGGGAGGGAAGGAGGAGAGGGAGGTGAGGGCCAGGCTGGCTCCTGGGGCCGCTCGGCACCCCTCCTCTGGGAGGGAGCTGCAGGAGAAGGCAGGGGCTGCTGCAGTGTGCGCCCCAGTTCTAGCGTGCAGCTGGGCCTGGCTGGGAACACCCTCCCCCCCATTACTCCTAGTACACCAGCAGGCAGATGACAGGGACAGATGAGGGAGCCCGGGCTGCACAGACCCAGGGCTCCACCCAGGCAGGTGCATGTGGGTGGGTGGGGGAGCCAGGAGGTAACGGCCACAGCAGCCGGAACTGGGAGGTAACTGGGAGGTAACAGTGCGGAGTGGGGAGCGCGGAGCGTGGGCAGGAGGCTGCCCTGGCACAGCCCTGGGTAAGCGCCCTGCACGGCACGGCGGCCGGGCAGCTCCACCTGGTGCCCAGGCGGCGGGTGCGCAGCCCCATGAAGACCGAGCGGATGAGCTTCCCGAAGGAGGCGGCGTTCACGGGCTCCAGCTTCTGCTCCTGGCAGTGCAGCAGGTAGTGGCAGTAGAGGGTGCTACGGGGCAGGCTCACACCCTCGGCCGTCTCGTAGTTGTCCAGGAGCCACTGGACCTAGGGGGCAGGTGACAGTATCACAGAGATGGAAGAGGGAGAGGGACAAGGCCTTCTTTTCTCTCTTTGCCGTGCTGAGCTGGGACCCCAGGCCTCAATCAGGCCAGCGCGCCGTGCCCGCCTCAGTCCTGCACCCTGAGGGTGGCGGTGGTCTCCCAGCCACCATCCGGGGGACGCAGCAGAGTCGCCTGTGTGTGGGAGCAGTGTGGGCCTCCTGGCCTGCCTGGGCTGGGGAAAGGGTGACCAGGTGGGGCCCCGGGCGTCTGCTTCCTGAGAATCTGTACCTCCACACCGAGTTAAAAACCAAGCAACCAACAACCCTTCAGTCACTCAGCAGCCTTGGCCATATCCCAAGAGATGGCGGGCCACTGGGGCAGCCAGGAAGGCCCCCGTGTCCCCTGCTGGGGATGCCTGTCACCTAGCTCGGGTGGCCTGCTATGGCCCAGTGATCTGGCCTGGGAGCACTGAGTGCGAATTTCTTGGGCTTCCAGCTGCTGGGCCCCACACCCCGCCGCCCGGCTCCGGGGTCCAGCCGGGCACTTACGGTGGCTGGCGAGGCACGGGTGGTGTGGGAGTAAGACTGGCTGGTGCTGCCCAGCATGTAGCCGCCCTGGATCACATAGGTGCCTGCTCCGCCGCCGCCGCCGCTGCCGCCGCCGCTGCCCCCATTCCCGCCGCTGCCACTGCTGCTGCCTCCATTGCCCGCGGCTCCCCCGGTGCCACTGCTGCCTCCGCCCGCACTGCTGGCCCCGCCCGCGCTGCTGGTAGAGCTGGCGACCACTGGGCTGCCGGACGCGTACATGGGGACGGAGCCACTGCTGGCCACCGGCTGGGAGGTAGCGGGTGTGCTGACCTGGGCAGCTGTGCCTGCGGCCTCGTAGTAGCCGGTGCCTGCGGTCTGTGTGTACAGTGGGGTCTCAGAGTATGGGTAGGAGCTGGAGCGGCTGAGGAGAGATGGGGGGACGGGACAGGACAGGACAGTCAGATGGGAAGGACAGAGGGACCCAGGGGTGTGGCCCTCAGGAGTCCTGTGGGCGGGGATGGCTGGGGCAGTGCAGCAGGCTCGTGGGGCAGCTCCTGTGTGCCTGCAGCGGGTCTGGTACCTGCCCAGGTACATGAGGGGTAACTTTTCTTTCTTTCTTTCTTTCTTTGTCTTCCTTCCTTCCTTCCTTCCTTCCTTCCTTCCTTCCTTCCTTCCTTCCTTTTTGGTTTTTTGAGACAGAGTCTCACTACGTAGCCCAGGCCTTGAATTCACTATGCCGGCTTCAAACGCACAGTGATCCTCCTGCCTCAGCTTCCCAAGTGCTGGGGTGACAGGTGTGTGGCACTGTACCTGGCTTCATGAGCGACTTTTGGTGGCATAAGAGTTGCCTGTGCACTTCAGAAGTGAGAAGACGGGGAGAGAAGGGACTGGCCACCCACAACAGGCTTTGCTCCCCTCAGTCAGAAGCCAGCCGCAGAAGCCACTTAGGGCCCCGGGGCTGATCCCAAGCCCCGCAGAACACACAGCACAGAGCCTGCCAGCCTGCATGGCTGCAGCCCTAGCTACTCCCGAAGCCGAGGCAGGAGGGCTGCAGACCTGAGGGCTGCAGACCTGAGGGCAGCCTGGGTGAGGGGTGAGACCCTGCCTCAAAATACAAACTGAAGAGGGCTGTGGTGCGACTCGGGGGTGGGACGCTGGCCTAGCATGTGTGAGGCCCTGGGTTGCCCCTGATGATTCAGGGATCGGGCAGGGGGTGGTGGGGTGCTGGTGACCACACATGCACCTACATCCAAGCTCATGGTGTGCCCAGGATTGTCCAGGAAGAACCCCAGAGCTGGTCCCTGAGAGAGGGGGAGGTGGGGACAACCTGGAAAGCAGCCTGGGGGTGCCTGCAGGCACGGTTACCACATTCGCTTATGGGACGCAGGGTTTGGCTGGGGAGAACGGAGGCACCCGCCATACCTGGCCTAGGTAGGGGTGGAGCCTGGGATGATGGACAGGGCCCGGGGCGGGGCCTGACACCTGGGCTTGATAGGGGTGGAGCCTGGGCGATGGACAGGGCCCAGGGGCGGGGCCTGATACCTGGCCCAGGTAGGGGTGGGGCCTGGGATGATGGACAGGGCCCAGGGGACACAGGTGGAAGGGCAGGTCGGGCTCTGGTTCCACTCTGCATCAGAGAAGTGTCTTGGGGAAGGAGCCCCCTTTCAAAATGAGTCGGTGACAGTGTAGATGCCAGGACCACCCTTGGGGTCAGTTAGAACATCATGACCCTAAGGTAGGGCCACTCTCTGAGCTAATCCAACCCTGGGACTGTGCCCACAAGGACAGGTGGGGGTCATGAAAGAAAAAACTAGGCGCATGAGAAAAACCAAGCAGAAATTCTAGAAACTAAGAGTAGCAAAAATAAAAATAAAAATCAATAAAACAGCAGCAACCACGCTCCTGGAGTCCCCTGGGAAGGACAAATGGACGGCAGCCCGGGCAGGAGCCGCAGTGTCCATGTGCAGGACTGGGGCAGGGACCGCCCGAGGGCCAGGCAGGGGTTCAAGGGAGTGACAGGGCTCAGGGGACCAACGGGTTAGAAATCTGACCGTGTCCTGTAAAAATTGAAACACCCATCTCCTTTTCTACCTGTGTCCCCCCAAACCCCAGGCCCATGCGATACCCAAAGTCAGGCGAGTGCCTGTCCCAGCCCCGTGTCCCCTGCCCAGTCACTCCTCGGGGCTGCTCACTGCCCCATGGGTCACCTGAAGCTTTGAGGCCACAGAACGGGGGCTCCTACCGTGAGGGCTCGGGCCCGCTCCCCACTCACATGGCACTGGCCGTGTAGCTGGCGTCGCCGCCCTCCACATACTGCACCTGGCTGGAGTACACGTGCGGCACGGGTACCTGCTGCAGCTGCTGCACCTGGTGGAGAGGGGGCAGCAGGGTCAGCTGGGCCCCCTCAGGCTGGTGAGGTACATTTCTGGCTTTTCTGACCACCATGTCCAGTCAGGCCAGGGGTCCCAAGTTAGGGCTGGGATCAACTGATGTGGCAGTCGGGAAGAGCTATTGAGTCAGGCTGCGTGGGTCAGCTGGGTGGGACTCACTGGGCAGTGTGAGCTGGACCGGTGGACAGGGCCCAGGGGTGGGGCCTGATACCTGCCAGGTAGGGGCAAAGCCTGGCATGATGGACAAGGCCCAGGGGCAGGACCTGATACCTAGCCCAGGTAAGGGTGGAGCCTAGGATGATGGACAGGGCCCAGGGGCGGGGCCTGAACCTGGTCCAAATAGGGGTGGGGCCTGGAATGATGGTCAGGGCCCAGGGGCGGGGCCTGACAGGGCCCAGGGGTGGGGCAGAGCCTGTGAGGATGGACAGTGGGGGCTGCTCACCCCAACTCCACCCCCACCCATCTGCAGGGGTGGAGCCTGAGGCCGGGACCCCGTGAGGGGCCCCCCTGCCCTGCGTCCGCCACCTACTTTGAGGGCCGTGGTGAGCACTAGCACCTGGGGGACTCTCTGGATCCTGACCCTCTGGCTGGGGCTGGGAGCCCGGACAGCGGCTCAAGCACCACCCTAGGCAGCGGTGGTGGCAGGAGCAGGTGCCGGGGCAGCGCGCCCACTAGCTCCGCCTAGGGCCCGGCCCAGGGCTCACCACGGTGCTGGCTGATCTGCCTTCCTAGCGGGGCACTGCCTGCCTGAACTCTGGAGGACAAACAGAGACACTGGGGGGTCAGCGGGTAGCTGGAGTCCACCCTGGTGGAGCTCCCGCCTGGTGTCAGGCAGGAGGGAGAGGAGGGCAAGGGAGGACCTGACCCCTCAGGCCAGAAAGTGGTGGGATTGGAACCCTGGTCTCAGAAAAGCCTGGGCCCTGAGTCGCCAGGTGCTGTGTGGGACGGTGCCTCTGGCCAGAGGCTGACTCCCCCTGCCTCGGCCTTGGGAGAGCCCCAGGGAGGAGCTGCATCACCACCTGAGCCCCCCGGCCCTCACCCACCGGTGTGGTGTGGTCTAGGGTGATACACACCTCTTGGGACACGTGGACCGGCTGGAGCCCTTGCACGGTCAGCTGCTGCACCGGGCCGGTTTTGGGTGCCTGTGGGGTGGCCTGGACCACCGACCTCTGGAAAGGGGAGGAGCCACAGGCAGCAGGAGCTGCGGTAACCATGGCGACAGTGCTGCACCCATCCTCAACCCAGGGAGAAGGGCCAGGCACCTTCTGGGTTTCCACACCCGCTTCCCGGAGCACAAGCGCCAGCACCAAGGGTGAGCCCAGGCCTGAGCTGGGGTCTCTGCCCTCTAAGGCTCCCTGCAGGCTCCAGCAGGAGAAGCTGACGGCCATTGGTCCTCGCCCATCCTCCGGCGGGAGGCCAGGCTGCCTGAAGGGGCCAGGACTCGGCCTGGACCTCAGCTGTGGGGTTCCGAGGGGCTCCGGCCCTGGGTGGACATGTGCGGTGCATCCTTTGGGTGGGAGGTGCTAAGTGTCTGTGGCTATTGGCCCCAGCTGGCTCCAAACATCTTCCTGTCTCAGCCTCCCCAGTAACTGGGACCACAGGAGCGGGCTGCCACACCTGCTCCATTGGATTCTCTGAGGGGCCAAGAGTCCTTCCCCTCCTAACCTTCTCCAGGGCCTGCAGCTGGGGGCCTGGAGGAGCGCTGGCTCCCGCCACTCTCGGGGTGCGCTGTGTGGCTGGGGCAACTCTAGGCCCCTTCTACATCCCACCCTGCCCCGGGCCTTCACTTCCTCCCGGCAGCAGCCCTGCCCCAGCACCCCAGTGGAGGGGCTGCCAGACCCGCTGCTTCCTCAATGGCCAGAGGCCCCAGCCCGGCCTCACGCCCCGCCCTGGCCGGCACCTCTTGGGACGCAGGCAGGCTCTGCTGCACACCGTGGACCTGCAACGGCTGCGGCACTGGGCCAGCAGGAGTCCCGGGCGTCTTGCTGCTGGCGGAGCTGTTGGCCTGCACTGGGGACCGCTGCAAGGGAGGAGGGCAGACAGGGTCAGGCCGGCCCAGAGGTAACAGGCCTGTTTCTGCCAACAGCCTGGTCACCCCCAGGCCCAGAGGTGGCTCGGGGTCTCCTCACCCCACCACCCTGGCTTCACAGGGGAGCAGCTGGGATGGAGGCTCAGGCCGGAGGTTGATGCTCAGAGGTGGTGGTGCTGGCAGCAGCAGTGTCCCAGGCGGGTGACATCCAGCTGCCTCCCACCAGCTGCAGCCTGGGCTGCGTGAGCCCTCAGTGGGGCTCCTGCCAAGCCAGGGTGATGGACGCCACCCCCTGCTCTGAGACACCCATGGCTGCCCGCCTCTAGTACCCTGGTGTCTGTGGGTCCCCAGAGGCCGCTGAGGGACCCAGGCTCCCAGAGGGACCCCATCCACACTGCACCCAGAATGCAGCTCCCTGAGCTGGAGCTGTGGGGGTCCCCTGGGCCTGGGGAGGCACCGCCCCTCATCTGGAACCTGCAGTGCTGCAGGGCAGGGGCAGAGTTGGGAGTGGGCCAGCAGCCCCTGCAGAGGCAGGGATGGGGGCACCTACCTCTGGGGGCGAGTGCACCGTCAGGGAGACCTGGCTGGCCTTGCCGCCGGGCGCCGCGCTCTGCACCACCAGGCGCTGTGTGGGGAGAGCCTGGCACAGGCGGGAGGGACGCCGTCACTCAGGGGCGCAGGCCCATGGGCTCAGGGTGGCACGGTTGCCAGCCCACTCCCCAGCAGGAGGACCCCAGGTCCAAGCCCAGCTGGGCAAATGGTGCTGGACAGAGACAGACTCCTAGGATGAGGGCTGCAGCCGGGTGCCCAGAAAGTCCGCGTAAAATCCCCAGTGCTGCCCAACACAGGGCAACTGAGTGGCCTCGGGGGCTGTGGGTCCCCAGCCCGGGGAGGGGCATGACCAGGGGTGAGGCCTTACCTGTGGTGACACCTGGATGTTAGTGAGCTGCAGCGGGGACACGTGGCCCGGCTTGGCCTGCACGTTCTGCACCAGGAGCCGCTGGAGGGCAGAAGGCACAGTCCCTGCCTGAGCCGGGCGGTCTCCCCATACCCCACGGAGGCCCCCACACGCCCGCCCTGCCTGCTGTCAGGGCAAGGCCGCAGCTCACCTGCTGGGTGCCCTGCACCTGCTGCACCACCTGGGTAGGGACACCGGTCTGGCTGGCCGTGGCACCTGGGCTGGCCTCTGATGCCGTCTCGCTGGCCCGCATGGCACTTTCTGTGGGGAGGGGTCGCCCAGTCAGCTCTGCCGGCCACCTCTGCACCCGAGCCTGGGCCCACCTGGAACCTACGTGCGCTGGGGCTGAGGGCAACCCCAGGCAGGTCCAGGCCTCTTATCGATGCCATGGGGGGGTCCCCAGGGAAGTGGGGGCAGGGTCCCCGACACCTGGAGGCAGCCCCAGGCCTCCCTGTCCATTTAACTGACACACAGGCCCTTTCCACGCCAGGCGCGACGGCCAAGCCTTGGGACCCTGGGACTTGCTGGGCCGGCTTCCTGGGCACGACTCTGAGGTCCCCAGCCAGTGCAGTGGTCCCAGGAGGCTTGACAGCCTGCAGCAAGCTGCCTGCCTCCAGCTGCCTGTCCTCGGTGGGCCGGGGTGGCATGGTGACCCATGGCTGGGCGGTGGGTACTCACGCTGGCAGGCAGCCAGGAAGAAGGAGTCATAGAACATGCTGCCCCCTGCCCACTCCCCCACCCAGGTTCTGTCTGTCCATCCATCCGGGGTGCCTGCTGGGCCTCCTGGCTCCTACACACCTCGGTGCGTGCAGCTTTATACCTGGAACCTTGGGGAGCTAATCCCCCAGCACGCCCTCCCGGATAACCACCCCCACGGGGGGTGGTACGTAGGGCAGGAGGAGGCTGGTACCCAGAGATGCTATCGGGCAGGCTGGGGTCAGGTTTCAGGCGCACCTTGCTGGGTGATTAGCAGGGGCGGGAAGGGGGTGGGGAAGGCCAACGTCTCCAGAGGTTAGGCCAGGAGACCCAGCTGTGCCCTGGCCTGCCCCGCAGCTCCGCAGCTCCTGGCTGAGGGTGGATGGGGGATGCGTGCTAGGCTGCCCGGAGGAGCGGAGGGCCCAGCCCCAGCTTCCTGGGGGAATTCGCCTGGGGCCTCGGAGGGGGTTTCTCACCCACAGTGAAAATGAGGCTAGGTGCTGGGCTCTCCTGGGTGGCCCAGAGCAGTATTTTTCCTGCCAGTGCTCAGAACAGGTGAGAGACAGGGGCAGGGCCTTGCTCAAGGTCACCCAGCTGGGAGCCAAGGGCAGAGGGTGCAGATCGCACAACCCCAAGTTCAGGGCATGCTGGGGTGCCTCAGCCACACAGGGGACACGGGAGAGGGCCCTGCTTTGGTGGCAGCTGGCTCTGGGTGGGTATCTTGGGCCCGGTGAGGGGCAGAGGACGGGAGGAGGCAGGGGAGGTGGCCTCAGGTGGGCCCAGCCTGGGACAGTTCCAGGCCTGACCAGCCAGCTGCTGTCACTAATTCCAGGCTGGGGGACTCCCGCCTGGCCACAGTCCTCAGCGGTCCCGTACCCTGGGTAGAAACCTGAGACAGCCTGCAGTCGCATGAGCCCCAGCACACCTGCGTGTCACGGGGAGCAGGACACCCGGCCTGCTTGGCCCTTTCGCCCAGAGCCCATCCAGGCGGCCAGGACCCTATGCCACTAGGCACATGACTCATCTCCTGTTCCCGGCGTGAGGAGGAACAGGTGGATCTGTTCCCGCACACGGGCTTTCCTGGTGTTTGCCTGTCCCCTCTGGGTCCCCCTAGCTGTGTTTCAGGGAGGGGGACACCTGCTGGGTGGCACGGGCATGTGCCCGTCTGTGGCCACCTGCAGGAAGTGGGCACCATTTCTTGACCTTCACCTGGTGGCCGCTTCCGACTTCCTGTCGATATTGACCAGCACTTCCTCTGGGGAGGAGCTGGCGGTGCAGGCCAGGAGCTGGGGATGTGGACCTCAGTTTACCCCGCTGCACATGGGGTTCTCACACACACAGCGTCTGCCTGCTCCAATCAGCCCTGCTCTGGCTGCCAAGCGGAGCGGATGGACACGGCGGCCCCAGCCATGGTAGCCCCAGGGGACAGGGTTGGGGATCGTCATGGTTCTGGACCAGAGAAACTGGGGCTTCCTTCTGGTCCCCTGCAGCGCCACTTAGGGCAGAGCACCCCAGGCCCAGGCTGGTAGAGCAACCCAGGCAGCCATCTGCCTGCTCCAGGTCAGGGCTGGCGTCCCTGTCCTAACCACCGTGTGGGATCAGGTTCCTCCCAGGGAGCCATCTCGAGCAGCCTGGGCTGCCTGAAGCAGAGGGGTGTGAACCCTGGAAGCAGAGTCTGGGGACCCCTCCGGGGACAGCCCCGAGAGAGTAGGGGAATGAATTCCTCTCGAGGGCCACTGCCTGGCCCAGCAAGCTGGCCTGGGAGTCACAAGGGGAGCTGGTTGGCTATAGCCCGCCCCATTGGGGACCAGCGGAACACCACAGTCCCAAGGCTGCAGGGACAGAGGCCACCTTCCAGCTGCCCGCCTGGGTCTGAGGGACACAGGAACCGGAGTGCTGGGCGTCCTTGGGGGTGCAAGGAAGGGGAGCAGGAGCCTGGGCAGAGAGGATAGGCTGGAGGTGTTGGGGGCACCCCAGCCCCTTCCTCTAGGGACCCCAAACTCTAAGTCATGAGAGACCCATGCCCCAGAATCCCGTCGGAGCTAAAGTGACAGCCCAGGGGCTGAGAGTCTGTGACAGGGGTGGGGTGCCCTCCACAGGGGTATTCAGGGCCTGGGCATTGGGCACAGCCTTGGGGAGCTTGCAGAGCTGTGGAGAACCCAGTCTGAGCAGGGAGAGGTCCAGCATTGATCAGCAGGGTGTGGGCTACAGAGAGCTTCTCTTCCCTCCTTTTGTGGATCCTGGGAACCCTACCACTGCCAGTCTTTTTACTGTTGTGAGACTGGGTCTTACTCTGTAGCCCAGGCTGCCTGGAAGTGCCACCCTCCTGCCTCAGCCCCCTGAAGGGTGGGCATGCAGCACTATACTCCACTTAGGGCACCTTTCAAAGCCCCTGTTTTATGCAGGCTGAGGTGGGGGACAGGCTCTCCCTTCACTCTAGGGCTCAGTGGGTCTGGGGGGATGTCGCTGACCTGTGCGGACAGCTGGGTCCAGGGGTTAGGCTGTCCCCAGGCCTGGAAGGCCAGGGAATCCCAAAGGAAGGCAGGAGGAGGGTGCGTCCAGGATTAGGTGGCCCTGGGTCATGACGCTGCCCCACTCTGCTACGGAGGGTGGAGGGTGGGGAGCAGAAGGGAGGTGGGGTGGCCAGGGCAGAGGCTTGGACAGCTCCTGGGGGAAGTGGGGGCCGGGAGGGGCTGAGGTCCTGGGGCGTGAATGACAAGACAGGGAAGACCTGACGGGAAAGGGGGCCATGTGGCTGAGGGCAGCTCTGGACGGGGCTCCGGGGCCAGCATCCGGCGGAAGCGGGAAGCAGAGGAGCAGGTAAGAGTTTACACGGGGGCTTCCCTGTGGCTTTTCTTTTCCTTGTGGTAGCACTTGGCATCCAACACCAGCTGCGTCCCCAGCCCATTTCTCTGTCAGATGCTGAGACAGGGTCTTGCTCACTGCCTGGGCGGCCTGACACTTGTGATCTTCCCGCCTCAGCCTCCCGGGGGGTCCTTTTAGTCCCTAGTGTCTGCAGGAAGGGGTCAGAGGGGGCAGCGGGGCTGGGAGGATGAGTCCTGGAGACCTGTGCTTGTGACCCTGTCCCCAACCCCGGCCTGGCCATGAAGGTGAGGGGGGCCCTGTGCCTGGTCCCACAGCAGTCCAGGACCACAGCCACTGCCCGAGCCCCTGGGCGTCCACTTGGACACTGGTGGAAGCCCAGAGGCCACACCCAGGGCCCAGGCCAGGCCACACTGACTCTGCGTATTTGATGTTCCATGGTCCCTGTCCTGCCCTGAACCTGCCCGGCCACAGCCCACTGGGGGCCCTGGCAGCACTGGCCACCTGGCCTGCCCGGGGCTGGGGACAGCGTGACCCACCCCCTTGGCCGTTTCCTGGGAGGTGGGGGTGGCCCTCACCCAGTCAGCGGTCAGGATGGGGCTGCTTCCCGGGAAGCGGGGGACACCTCTTGGCCCCTGATGCTCTGGTCAATGAGGCCCAGCCTGGCGAGGACCACTTGTCCCTTCTGGGTAGGGGAATCACCCGGAGGGCTGGGGGCACCTGCGAGGCGGCCTGTCTGCCCTGCTGTCTGCAGACTGAATGTGTCACCCTGCGGTCCCTTCTGGCCACAGAGATAAGAACAGGCCAGGGGGCGCTCGAGCCTCCCTGTTTGGCCTGACTGCCGGACCTCCAGAGAGGCCCCCAAATGACCACCAAGCGCCTGGTGGGGTTGGGGTCACTGGGGACCCTGGTGCCCAGACTCCTTTTCCAGCTACCCACAGCCCCTGCCCGGCATGCAGTGGCCACTTACCTGACACGGTGACCACAATGTACTGCTGGGAGGCGGGGGCCGGAGTGGGGGCTCCGGCCGGCTGCTCTGTGACGTAGGGCTTCGGGGCGCCCGGGGGCTGCGTCTGGGGCTGGGGGCTCTGCAGCTCAGTGACATACTGGGGCTGGGGGGTGGCGGCGGCGGCGGGCGGCTGGGGGGGCTGGGGTGCTGCCGGAGCTGGCGGGGGTGGCGGCTGGGGCTGGGCCTGTGGCGGGGCAGGTGGAGGCTGCGACGCCTGTAGCTCAGTAACGTAGGCCTGGGTTGCCATGCCAACAGTGGGAAATGACAGTAAATAAGGCTTTTTCCTTCTTTTCCTTGGGAAGGATAAAGAGGGAGAGGGGGGAGAAGACAGGAAGAAAACAAAAACAAAAGGAGGAAAAACAAGAATTAATCTACAGGCAGAGGGGTGCAGGCTCCTGGTCCCCAGGAGACGCGCTGGGTTTGTCACTAACTCAAACCCCAAGGTTGGCAGCCAGACAGAGGTGACAGCCACCGGGGGGGACACGGGCAGACAGTGGCTGGGCCCTCACCCCCTGCTGCCCACCCTCGGGGTCACGCATCCAGAGCCAGGGGACCCTGGGCCAACCGGCTAGTGGCCCTGTGTCCTCACCCGGGGACCCATGGCGCAGGTCTCGGGGTGCAGGCTCAGAGGCCAGGGCCGTGCCCGCCTTTGCCCTTTCCCGGCCTGAGCGCCCGGCAGGCTCCCACGCTGGCTGAGGCTGCACTGCAACTGGGGCAGTGACCTGGTCAGCTCGGGCTGCGCTGGCCGGAGGAGGAAAGGAGCCGCCGCTGCCAGAGGCAAGGCCCCTGCCCCGGGTCACATAGCAGGATGCTAATAGCAGGCTCCTGGCCTTCTCTTCTGTTCCCTGCCTGGGCACAGGGGCAGGAATGCTCTGGGGGCCTCCAGGGCACCACAAGCCCTGTCCCGGCTGCCAGGGGACAGACGCTGCAGCCCTGCGCCCTTGGGGCACCAAGTCCAAGTGCCCTGCGTGCAGCTGGCCACCATCCCGGGCTGCCTGCTTGTGCCCCCAGGGCGGTGGCTGAGCCCTGGCACCTGTGTGTGCTATGTGTGCATGGCAGGGAAAGAGGACGCACCAAGGGTCCAGGGCCCTAGGCCAGGCTGATCACTTTCTGGTGTGTGTGTGTGGTTTCTTGGGACCAGAACCAGGGCCTCTGCCCCCCATGGCGCTCTTGGTCCCCAGCCTGACATGGGGTGCAGGCGTGGTGTGTATCCGCCCCTCTGCATCAGCAGACAGCACCTCCCTGTCCTGACTGTGGGGAGACCCCGTGCCACCCCCAAGCTCACACCCCTGCAGGGAGACCCTGTGCCATCCCCAAGCTCACACCCCTGCAGGGAGACCTCATGTCACCCCCAAGCTTCACCCCCTTCAAGGCCCTGGGGAGGGAAGGCATTGGCTGGGGAGCAGCAGGCACCCCAGGAGGCTCCAGGCCTGCGCTGAGCTTCTGCAGTTCGTCCCTCCTCAGGTCCCTTCCTCCCCGGGGACCTGGGCTCTGCATCAGCAAGCAGGTGGAAACCCAACCTGGGCAGGGACAAGGCATGACTCGAACATGGCCTCCTGGCCATGCGGCCTTGGGGGGGCTCACAAGGTCGGCTGTGGGGGGCGAAGGGGCTCCATGTGACCTGAAGGGGACAATGTTGGCTACAACCCTAACCCTAGTTTTTTTGTTTTTTTTTTTTTGAGACAGGGTCTCCCTAAGTTGCTAAATTTCCCAGGGAAGGCTTGAATTTACCAGCCTCCTGCCTCAGCCTCCCAGGGTGCTGGGATGACAGGTGTGTACCACCCCACCTGATGAAGGAAAGGGCTTTAAAAGCTCCCCACTGGCCGGTGTGGTCTCCTCTTCAAGCCTCCTACTCTGGGCGCCAGCAGGAAGCAGTGACAGGGGCTGAGAGCGGGGTGCTGTCTGCACACATGTCCATCGGCACAGCTTGCGGGTGCCCAGGTGTCTGGGCACAGAGCACACAGAGCCAGAGAGCTGCCGGATAAGCTTGTGCCCTGGCAATGAACCTGCCAAGAAAAGCACTGCTGGCTGCACCTCACTGCACAGCCAGGAGGCCACAGGGGGGCTGGTAGACACACACGCAGTGCTGGCTGGGGAGCTGGACGGGGCAGTGGGCAGACCACATCTGCAGCTCGGTCTCAGCGCGTCTGTTACAGACAACATGTGAGCAAACTTCCTTTCCAGACCCTGAGATTCAAGTTCCGTATAATTTTCACGTGTTGTAAGAGACGACTCATGTCACCGAATGTTCTTTTGGTCTTTTCCATATTTTTTGAGACAGGGTCTCACTGTGTAGTCCAGGCTGTCCTTGAGCTCACTTTGTAGCCCAGGCTAGTGTCGAACTTGCAACAATCTTCCTGCCTCAGCCTCCTGAGTGCTGGTATGACAGGTGTGAGCCAGCGTGCCCGGCAACCTCCAGGTTTCTAATTCATAAGATTCACCATGTTTCTCTCAAATGTATCTCTGTGGCTGGGCACTTCTCTCCGCACCCATGCACAGAGCTGAAGCCCCTGCCCCTACAGCCCAGAGACCCTTGGAGAACAGCTCCTGCCCTGGTGTCATGACCCGCCTCAGAGCCCCCAGAGCTCCCATCATGGAGAGTAAAGAAAACCTGGCCTCCTCCTCATGACCTGAAGGTCCAGGGTGTCTCCTGGCTCCTCCTGCCCCAGGGCCTTTGCACTGCCCCTGCTTCTCACCTGCCAGCCCCACCCTGCTTCACTGGTGTCAGCCCCGCCCCTCTGCCAGGCACAAGTCCTGGCTTCCTTGTCAGCAGCCTTTGTTTAATCTCTTGCTCACACCTACTCTTCCCTCCCTAGTGGGAGGAGTAAGGTTTGCAAGGCTGGAGGAGACCTGAGACCTGGCTGCCATGCCGGTCCTCCACCCCGGCTCCTGCTGCCAGCCACGCACCAGGGACACCCCTCTTTCTGTTTTGTTTTTTTCCCAGTGCTGGGGATAGAAGCCGCAGCCTCACACGGCTGGGGGAGCGCCCACCACTACACCCGCTCCTCAGCCCCGGGAGTCTGTAGCCCAGTGTGCCTGGGTGAGTGGGTGGGGAACGTGGGACTGGTGGGTGTCCTGGGACCAGGGGGCGAAACTTCACTGGGCCAGACAGACTGTGCTGTGTGTAGCTGCTCTCTTTCTTTCCGTGTTGTTTTCAGGCTGGCCTTGAATTCACTATACAGCCCAGGCCCCAGCCCAGCTCACAGTGACCCTCCTGCCTCAGCCTCCTGAGTGCTGGCATGATGGGCAGCTGCTCCCCCAAGGGTGTGGTCCACAAGAGTCTGGCTGGGTATGTGACAGGGAAAGGGGAAGCCATGCCTGCAGAGACCCCCTTCTCAGGTCAACATTTCCCTGGGCAGGGGGGAGTCTGAGTCCATCCTGAGACCCAGGGAGGAGGAGTCTTCTCCCTGGTTCCCTGGAGAGAGGCAGCCCGTAGCAAGGGGAGCTGACACTGTTCCCACAGGCTGGAGTCTTCCCAGCTGAGGTGCTGCGGAGGCTGAGGCAGGAGAATTGCTGTGAGCTGGAGGCCAGCCTGAGCTATACAGGGGGACCTCACTCAAAAAACAAACGAACAAAAGCGGGGATAAACTGGAGTCCCAGCGTCCAGCTTCCTGGATCCTCCTGAAGCCCAGGGAGCCCAGCAAGCCCAGCAATCTTTCCAGCCACCGGGCTCTCCTTCAATTCAAAGTGACAGACATAAAGACAAATGGTTGACTCCGAGGGCAGGAAGTGCCTGGCATTGTAATGACAGCAGAGGCTAAAATGGTTTTGAGCAATCACCATGTACCTCATGCTCCGTGGAACAGTGGTGTGAGACTGAAATGACTTCTGTCCCTAGCTCAGAAGCGACCAAACAGGTCTAGAGAGGTTCAGTGACTCACCCGAGAGCACACAGCTAGAAAGCAACCGCTCACTCAGGAATGGTACACCAAGCCAGGGGCCCCTGCCTGGCCCAGTGACCCCCCGCCACGGGTGGAGAGAGGGTGCCCAGACGGTCAGCAAGACCAGATCATCCGGACCACCCCTTGCCGAGCACAGCCTGCCTAGTAAAAGTCGATGGTCTTTCTTAACAACTTTTCTTTTAAGCTTTTTGAGATGGGGTCTCACTGTGTAATCCAGGCTTGTCTTAAACTCACTGGACAGCCCACCCTGACCTCACACCCGTGGTGATCCTCCTGCCTCAGCCTCCCAAGAGCTGGGATTAAGATGTGCACCATCACGCTCCGTGGAACTTTACAGATTTCTACTGAAACTGAATCTCCACCCATCTGAACTGTGAAGGAGCCCTGGCTTCTCTCTTCTCCCAGGACCTGTACATGGTGAGATCCCAGCTGCCCATCAGCCTGGATCTCAAATTCTTGGGTGGGGAAACACGAACCGATCCTTTTCCTTGTGGTTTATTCACTGATTTTAAAGAGATGAACTATACAGTTTGTACACCAACATCCAGCTCAAAACCAGATAGAAAGAACAAAGCCGACCTGCCCCAGCTGGTGGTTTAAAAGCAGCAAAAGATTTCCCCAAGCTGCCAGATCACGTCTCCTGGCCGGAGAGAACAGTTGTAAAAATCCTCTACTGACAAATGCCGACAGCTTCCCCTTCACCCAGGGGTGGCACTGGGTCCCGCCACGTGGCCCTGGAGCCTGGTACCTCCTCGGCACACGTGACCCTGTTGATAGGAATCTGACACGAAAACATGTGTCTGGCCAACAGCTGTGGTTTGAGGGATCTGTGAAACTTCCCCAGGGCCACCTGCTCCTCACTGGCAGGAGAGACGGCGCCGAGGGCCTGGATTGGGGAGAACCAGTCTTTGGGGCCGGGGCCCACCCAGGCAGAGGCGGCACAGAGAGACGAGCAATCCAGTTTCGGTTCCTCTAAGTCTGGCTCCTGCGATCGCCCCGCCCGGCCCTGGGTTTTGATTTCTGCAAACTAATTCCTCCGGACCAAAGAAAATCGAGTCGGCTGCTGGCCCAGTTCCCGTGAAACTTGCTCGGTCCTTCTGTCCTCTCCCAGAGAAAAAAAGGAGGGGTGCAGCGAAGAAGGGCAGGGCTAAGTCTCCATCTCTCAAATCAAACCACTTTCAGGGGCGGGAGATAAGGAAGGGGCCCGGGAGGCAATCAGGGGGCCTAGAAATGCAGGAAAGGGAAGATGGCAAGGATTCCCCCCATTTGACAGAATGGAAAACTGAGGCCTCCAACGTGGTCCGCACCGGTCCACACGCTAAGTCCTGGGGACAACCAAGGAGTTCCGAAAGGACGCGCGATACCGGAAACTTCCTACGCTACACAGACGACCCGGGAGCCGCCGCCCCACCCAGCTCCAGAAGAAGGCGGCGGGAGAGGCTGAGGCCCCGCCCACCCAGTTGACCACGCCCAGTGCTCCTCTCGCTCCCATTGGCCCAGCCTCCCCAGGCCCGCCCCTCCCACCTCCCGACATATAAAAGCCCCCCGCCCCGGCTCGCGGACCTCCACTCGCCGCCGGCCTGCGAGCGCCCGCCCCTTGCGGGGGACGGGCCGCGGGGTTGGGGGGCGGGTGGTGTCACCCCGCCGGGCCCCGGCCCCCTCCCCCACGGTCCCGACTGTCGCCGCCGCCATTTTGACCGCCCGCCCCTTCCCCCGGGACTGGGATCACAGCGACACCCGCCGCCCGGACCCCGCCGCTGGCCCTGGCCCCGTCAGCTCCCCGGGCCGCCCTGGTTACCTGGGCTTCTCCCCGCTTCTGTCCGCGGAACAGCTTTTCGGAGGCCTCGGTGGCGATGTGGGGAGGGGGACGGATCGCGCCGGGGCCCCCGGGCCAAGCCGGGGGTGTGTGGGTGGGGGTCGGTCGGGCGGTTGTTGTTGTTGACTTGCGTTGCCGGGTTGCTTGGTCGCCACGACTACCGTGGCTATGGCGCCTCCGTTTCCCTCACCGGGGCAACTGTTGCTACCCACCCTACTTACGTCACGCGTAGGGGGCGGGGCTCCAGTGATTGGCGGTGCTGGGAGGGCTGATTGGACGGCACCAAGCCTTTCTGGTATACCATTGGTCCCTACACACGCTTTTCAACAGCCTCTTGATTTCCCGACTCTAATTCATCGATAGGAATGTCCATCAAAAGAAACTGGACTCTTAAAGGCAGCGGAGCCCGTCAGTCCCGCAAGGAAGCAACGGGCTAATAATAAAGGGGTGGGAGCTCTGCGTGCGGGATTGTTTTGCGGCTGTAAAACCAGCCTTTCGGTTCGATTAAAAAGACGTCACTCTACCCCAAAGATTAGTTGGTTGCGCTCTCTGGGTGGAGGCGTTGCGCATGCGCTGAACGCAAGGCCTACTGGGAATTGTAGTCCGCTCCAATGTACCTTAAATGACTTACCAAACAATAAAGCTAAAAAGGAGAGATCACTTCGAATTTTAGGTCCCTCCGCGGACCTCTGGCAGTGACGTCTGGGGAGGAACGTGGAAGACGCGGACTCCTCTGTGGCGTCAGTGGCGGGAGGGCTTGTGTTCGGTGACGTCATGGGCACGCTCCCACCTTCCAGCGCCGTAGGAGGCGGGGCGCGGTGAGTTTGAACCCCTACCTCCCCCGCCGTCGGGCCGGAAAGGTCAGCTGTCACCGCGCGGCGCGGCCACGCTGTCCGAAAGGTCTCCGAAGCGGGGGTCGCGATCACCGCTGCCTTCGCGGCGATAAGCAAAGGTCAGCGCCCTGCGCCGCTCGGTGCCTCAGTTTCCCCCGCAGCCCCGCCGCTCACAGCGGGGGCAGCGTGCAGATTCAGGGGAGCTACTTCTGCGCAGCAGCTGCGGCCCTCAAGATAAATATTCCAAAGCAGCGCCTTCGAAAGGTCAGAATTAATGAGAAAAATAAATCTCCAACGAAATATCAGAGTGTTAAATAGAGACAGCTTCGCGCAGCGCCGGACCGGCGCGAGTCGCCCTTCTTCGTTGTTTTCCTGTTTTTTAAAAAGTTCACTTTTGGTGTGTGTTCAGCATTTTCCTAAATGAGTAGAGCTGCTCGTACAACAGGGGAGAAGATGAGTAACTGCGAGGTGATGAATATGCTAATTGGCCCCTCTGTAGTAACTGTTTTACTACACGTGTGTATTTTATAACTTGGCGTCCTACACCTTTAAAAATAGATCTTTTTTTTTTAACGCAGTGTTTTACTATGCAGTTCAGGCTGGCCTTGAGCTCACTTTGTAGCCCAGGCCAGTCTGGAACTCACAGTGATCCTCCTGCCTCAGCCTCCTGACTGCTGGAATTACAGGTGTATGCACCACACCTGTCTGAAATTTATTTTTTTAAAGTGTAGCAGTTTTATTTTATTTTTTTATTTTTTGGTACCAGGGATTGTACTCATGACCTCACGCTTGCCAGGCAGGCACTTGAAGCTTATTTTTAAAAATAATATAGTTTTGGGCTGAGGATTTAGCTCAGTGGCTTAAGCGTTCCCCTGGCAAGTGCGAGGTCATGAGTTCGATCCCTGGTACCAAAATAATACTAATAATACTAATAATAATATAGTTTTAGGCCAGGTGTGGTCCTGCACTCCTGGTAGTCTTGGCTATTTGGAAGGCTGAGGAAAAACGATCTAAAGTTTGAGGCCAGCTTGGGCAACCTGGGGAGACCAAGGCTCAAAATAAAACATTAAAGAAGCCAGGTGTTGTGGCACACACCTATCATCCCAGCACTCAGGAGGCTGAGGCAGGAGGATGCCGAGGCTAACCTGGGCTATATAGTGAGTTCAAAGCCAGCCTGAACTAGCATGAGACGCTGTCTCAAAAAATAATAAGACTCGGCAAGCATTTCTGCAAGGTGGCAAGATCAATCCCTTACCAAAAATAAAACAATAAATATATATTTTACATCTTTTTGTCATTGCTAGAGATTAAACCAGGGGGGCACACATTTGTTCTACCACTCAACTACACCAAGTGTTGATCATTGTGTTTTTAGTATCATTTTAAATTTTCAGATTCCTATAATCCCAACACTCAGGAGGCTGAGGCAGGAGGATCATAGTGAGTTCAAGGTCAGCCTGGACTACACAGCAAGCACCACATGGCAAAAACAAAACAAAACACCCCCTCACTTTGAAGTCTCTGATTCTAGCTCTGGTATGTGACATCAAGAAAGTGGCCTCAGCTCTCTGAGCTTGTATTTTCTACCTCAGCCAACATTGCCCTTCCTTAGTGCAAGGTCCTGGATTGTAAAAAGAAAAACAGACAAGTCCCTTCCCTTCATGATCTAGTAGAAGAAATACAACAAGCAAACGGTGACCTTAATCAGCAATAGAAATCCTGCTAGGCACAGTGGCGCAGGCCTATAATATCAGCTACTGGGGAGGCTGAGGCAGGAGGATCTCCAGCCTAGGTGATTCACTGTGATTCTGTCTCAAAATCAAAAGTGAAATGTTCTGGGCTGTAGCTCAGTGATGGAGCATACCTGGATTCAATCCCCCGTGTTGCAAGAAGAAAACAATTGGTCCATACAGGCTGGGGACGGGGGATGCTTTAGCAGAGTGGAGGGAAGGGCAGGGGCCATGCTGAGGCTAAAGGTGAGAGCTGAGGGGTCCAGGAGCCAGATGATGCTACCGCAGGCCAGCAGCCACCCACTGGACAGATGGGTAAGCGGGCCGGCAGACCAGCCCTCCTCTGGGGACTTTCCAGTGCCTAGGGTGTGACCCTCTGGTCGGAGCCCTGTCTCCCTGGAAACGCTGGCTCTGGCCAGCCCCCCAAAGATGGGGGATCATCCCCAGTTCCAGGCCAGCCTGGACTACCTAGTGAGACCTTGTCTCCAAAACAAACAAACAAACACTCAGTCCCTCGTGACCAATATGACAGGTGACTACCAAATTGGAAGCCCAGATAGAAAATGTTTCCGTCATCTTCTTGGTCCTGCTGGCCACTGTTCCCAGAAATGAACTCTGACAGAAATGCATGAGACATCGGGAAACCTGGACGTGCAACTGGGTGTGAATAATCCAAAATTGGGAGAAATGGCCAATCGGGAAGAGATCATCCCCACACATTTCATAAGCCAATGGCAAATGTCCTTCTTATGTAAAGAGCTCCGAGGAAATCAACAATACAGTTGGTTAAGAAAGCCAAAGAACACGGACGGGGGAACGGCAGGGAAGCAAAGAGCGTTGCAGTCGGGGGTTGAGAGGAGAATAATTACACACAGGACACAGAGTTTATAGTGTTATTGACCATGGTCACCCAGGAGTCACATACAGAGAAGGTACAGGAAATCTGTCTGTACACCACAGACCTAGAGAAACTTCCCGGGTGCTCTGCCTCTCCAGGTCTCCTTTTAAGCGGGTGACCATCCTTAGCAGAACCGTCCACCCTCAGCACCACACTGACCCAGGTCAGCTGGTGTCGAGCTGACCGCCAGTGACCAAGCCACCATGAAGAGCAAACACCCAACATCTGGGACACGCAGAGCCCTGCACACCCGACAGGTGGTGTCCTACCCTGAAGGCCGGTTTTCACCTCTGCTGTTGGCAGACACCCGAAGCCAGACACCTACGCTATTAGCAGGCAGCTAATCTGGGGAGGTCCCAACTCAAAACAAAACAAAACAAAACAGAACAGAAGGGTGTGCAGCCTAGCTCACCCCCAGCCCCGGGAGTCTTTTCACTGTTGTTTTTTGAGACCAGGTCTCTAGTGCAGCTCACGCTGGCCTTGAATTCACCGAGTGACCAAGGCTGGCCTGGAACTTGCATTCCTAAGCAGTGCTGCCTCAGCCTCCCCCGTGCTGGGGTCCCAGGTGGGTACCACGCTGCCCGGTGTTTTGTGTTTTGCAGTGCTGGGATGTGAACCCGGGACCTTGGCACGGAGCGGTGTTCTCAGCCCTTTTCGAAATTAATTCATTTTTTAAATCTTGAGAGGTCTCGCTATGTAGCTAAACTGACCAGGCTGGGCTCAACCTCATGACCCTCCTGCCTCAGCCTCCCGAGGGCTGGGATCACAGGTGGGTCCTACCACACAGGGGTTCCATCCTCAGGATTTAAAAGAAAAAAAAAACAGCAGAGTAAGACAGGCTCTGGGCCCAGAAGAGGCATAATAAGCGTCTGCGTCTCTCTCTCAGGTCCCCAGGCCGGCATCAGGGGCACAGAGAAAAGGGCAGAAGGCCACACCCGGGGAGTCGTGCCAGGAGGCCAGGGAGGGCACGTTATTCATCAGCCCTTTGGAAATGGCATGTCGTCCACCACCTTCCGCCGGGAGGGAAGGACAGAGGGCAGCAGAGTCTCCCCGGGGAGCCTGAGCCCGGGAGGGCACAGCTGGTCAGGCAATGGGCCACCTTCGCTCTGACAAGGACAGACGGACAGGGAGGCAAGGCGCAGAGAGCCCAGCTTGAGCGTAAGCGTGGGGCAGGGCTAGGGCTGGGCTGCTCGGCCTTGGATCTCCTGAGGTGGGATTCACATCATGCAAAGTGGACACTTTGTAGTGGCTATGGTGATCAGTCCGTCCATCTGTTTGTGCGTCCATCTATCAGGGTACCTGGCACTGCCCAAGGTCACAAGTTCCAGGCAGCTCAAAGTACGTAGTGAGACCCTGTGGCAAAGTAAAACTTAAAAAGCCCAGCGCGGTGTCGGCACACGCCTGTCGTCCCAGCACTCGGGAGGCTGAGGCAGGAGGATCGCTGTGAGTTTGAGACCAGCCAGCGAGCCCAAGGCCGGCCTGGATTATACAGCGAGACTCAGTCTCAAAAAGAGAAATAAATAAATAAAATAATACACAAAGAGGGGAGAGAAGGAGTGAAAAAAGTAAAGCAGCACAGGGGCCGGGTTTGGGGACAGCAGATGCGGGTCCACCACCCCGGCACTCGGCTAAGGCAGGAGGGTCCCTGGGAGTTTGAGAACAGCCTGGTGAGATCCCGCCTCGAAAACCAAAACCAGATGGGAAATTTAAGCTTTGTGTATTTTCACTGGACATCTGGACACAGGTGGGACCCGGTAACCTGCCTCAGGACTGACCGGACAGTCTTGAGGCTCGAATTTGAAAACATTGGCAGGGACTGTGGGAGGGATTAGGGACACACAGAGACGTGAAGTCTTTATGACTGACTATTTTTGTGTGCTGGGGGTGGCACCCAGGGCTAGGCAAGCGCTCGACCCCTGAGCCGGGCCCCAATCCTTTTAAAATTGTCCCTTACCGCACATATTGTCCAAGTTGGCCTCCGACTTGACACCCTCCTGCCTCGGCCTTCCTGTCCCAGCAGCTCAGTGACAGGCGCTGGCCACAGCAATGGGTAGATGGCTGGACGGACAGACAGTGACACCGGGGACCGAACCCTGGCCTCCCCTGTGCCCGGCCAGCGCTCGCCCTGTCAGGGTGGTGGGGTGGGGGTGTCCAGGGGCTGCGGCCCCGGCTCAGCGCTGTCCCTGCGCACTTCCCATGTCCGGGCCAGGGTGACAGCAGCCAGGCGTGTCACTGGCCGGCAAAGGTTATCGCGGCGGAGCCGGAAAGGTCACGCTGCGGAGAGTTGAGGCTGCCCCGGTTCCGGCACATAAATGCGCAGCCAAGCCCGGGGGAGGCGCTGCGCCCGCGCCCCGACCTGTCCCCGCACGATGGCCCCACGCGCCCCGCTGCTGCTGCTCCTGCTGCTGCCCTCGTGGACGCGGCTCCCCGTGGCCCAAGCCCGGCCTGCGCCCCTCGGGGTGCGGCTGTGCGGCCGCGAGTTCATCCGCGCCGTGATCTTCACCTGCGGGGGCTCGCGGTGGAGGCGCCTGGACGCCCCGGAGCCCCGGGCCTTGGGTGAGCGGCAGGGACGGAGGGGCGCGGGCCTAGCAGAGGGACGGGGCTGGGCAGGATGGGCGGGTGGACAGGCGGGTGGACGGATGGACAGATGGACAGGTAGGTGGATGGATGGAGATGGGCAGATGGAGGGGCGTGTGGACAGATGACAGATGGACGAACAGGTGGATGGATAGACAGATGGACAGGCTGGTGGACGGATGGACAGGTGAGTGGATGGATGGGCAGATGGATGGGCAAATGGATGGATGGACAGATGGACAGGCAGGTGGACAGATGGACAGAGGGACGGGCGGGTGGACAGATGGACAGATGGGCAGGTGGACAGGTGGACAGATGGACGGGCAGGTGGATGGATGGACAGATGGATGGGCGGGTGGATGGATGGACAGGTGAGTGGATGGATGGGCAGATGGATGGGCGGGTGGACAGATGGACAGGCAGGTGGACAGATGGGCAGATGGACAGATGGACGTACAGATGAGTAGACGCAGGGGTGGAGGGAGGGACCTGAGCACATAGGAGCCCTGGAGCATCCCTGGGACCCCGGTACCAGAGAGGCCAAAGCAGGAGGGTCAGGGAGAATTCCAGGCCAGTCTGGGCTACAGTTCAAGGCCTGTCCGGTTTTCAGAGTGAGGCTCTTTTTGTTGCTGCTGTGGTTTGTTGGTTTGTGTTTTTCTGTTTGTGTTGAGACAGTGTCTCTCTATGCAGTCCAGGCTGGCCTTGAGCTCACAAAGATCCTCCTGCCTCAGCCTCCTGAGGGCTGGGAGCACAGGGGCACAGCGCCACGCCTGCTGGAGACCCTGTTTCAGGGGGAAAAAAGAGTAGAAGAAAAAGGAGCCCTGGGATTTGGTGGCTGTGGCCTCATACCTCTCTATCAAGAGTTCTCTCTTCAGGATTGCTGGAAAGTAGGGGTGACAACAACAGCACCCCCTGACGTGGCTGTCATGGTGGGGGATTGAAGAGTTGACCCCCAGAAACCTGTGGTGCAGGGTCAGTAACTGGCTAATCGGCCCTGAGCTGGCCGGAGGTGCTCCGGTTGGCGTTGGGCCCTTCTAGTAATCCAGGACATAGGGGTCACTGTTGTCCTCACTTAGAAAAACCGGGCTCGAGTCTACTCACAGTTACAGAGCGGCCAGTACCCAAGCACAGGGTCTCCCACAAATAGAGAGTAGGGAAAAACAGTGACAGGAAAGTCCAGTTTAGTGAGGCTGTGACCCGCCTGTCAAACCTGGTGTCAGAAAAAACCAAAACCTCGGAGGTGGAGCAGGGTCGTGAGCCCAGGACCGGGCTGAGTCTGGTGACCTTGAGTTAAGATGCTGGCCGGTGGGCAGCCTGGCCACCAGCTCCAGCCCTGCTCTCCCCCTTTGTAGCCAATGCCTTCAAGGACGTGGACAGCCACGCAGACGGCCTGGCCCCGGGAGAGTCTGAGGACACCGTGGGCTCCAGCGAGTGGCCAGCCCCGGCCCAGGCCCCCCAGGCCTTCTATGGCCACTGGCCCGGCTGGCAGGGCATTCCCGGGGCTCCGCGCCGCCGCAGGGACGTCCTGGCCGGGCTGTCCAGCACCTGCTGCAGGTGGGGGTGCAGCAAAGGGGACATCAGCAGCCTCTGCTAGGCCGGCGCTGGGCAGCCAGGGCCACGTGTCCCGTGTTCCTGACTCTGCAGGACCCGGAGGCTGAGGCCGGGTCACCCTGCTCTGCCAGAGCCCAGACCCCCCCCCCACTGTGACCTGAGCCAGCAGGACCCCGCGCTGTCCACCGGCTGTCCCCGGCGCTGTCTGCCTCACGGTCCCCTGCGACCCCTCACCCCTGCTGTACCCCGAGTGGCCTCACCGAGGAACCCCTGCGCCTAGCCCCGGTGCCAGCGCCCCCTCACTCTCCAGGCTGCCGGGCTCATACGGCCGGGGTTGGGGTCCCCGAGTCCCTGGCGTCGCGGGCGGGGAGGGGGCGCTGGGGCGCAGGGGTCTCCCAAGCCCCGATGGTAATAAAAGTTGCAAAGACTCGGCGGCGAGTGTGTCACTGGGGGGGCGGGACAGGTTTGGGGAGCCGGCGTCGCCCCCACCCCTCGCGCTCCGGGACTTTCCGCTGAGGACGCGCGCGCGCGTGCGCGCGCGCCTGGGGGTGAGAGTGGCCCCGCTTCCCGTCCCGCCCGGGCGCTGCACCCGGGAGCCATGCGGGGTGCACAGGCCTCCCCACTAGGGCTGCTGGCGCTGCTGGCGGCGCTGCTCCCAGGGACCCGGGCCCAGGGTGAGTGGGTGCGGGAT